>JAAGAY010011372.1:0-24834 GCA_011801015.1 Ardeotis arabs | reverse complement strand
AAAAAAAAAAGGGGGGGGGGGGGGGATCACAAGGGAAGTTGAGATGGAGGCATTTATTTCCTCTGAACCCTTTAAACATAAACAGCTGTACATTTTTTACTTCATGGAAAAAAATAAAGCATGTAGTTTGCCAAGAAAGTATGAGAATAATGGGAAATCAATGCATGACTACCTCTCTGTTCTCATCCTGAATTATTCCAAATGATGTAAGCTTAAAGGTGCACTGGAATGCTATAAAATACTGTGCTCTGAAATAATAAAATACCTAAGTACAGTTAAAAATTAAAGTTGAACTGGAAGACTCTCTACCCACCATGGACCTTTCTCCAGCAAGTGGATTTCTTCCACGACAGTTCGTGACACAGCACGCACACAAGCGGGGCAGGAACCAGGCTACCTGAATACGCTTTTTGTACGGCACTCAGCCTACGCTCAAACCACGTAACTGCAAAACTGGATTTGGCTTTGAAGGGACAGTAGCAGAGGCGGTTTGGTGTGTTGATTTTCCCTTTTAAGCGGTCTTCCAGCCCGGCGAGCCCGAGGCGGCTGAGCAGCCTTATATGGCAGCACGGCAGCGGTGCCCTGAGCAGCCCCCGTCTATTCCTGACCACCCAGGCCGGACAGTTGCTCCTCTCGTCTCCGGCACCCCTGCGCACAGCCCCTCACCAGATCCGCTTGCCCTCAGGGCTAGCCAGAGAAAGGCCTTCTTTCACCGCCAGCTCCCCCCTAACCCCCTCTGCTCCCCCAAAACACACCCTCTGCCCCAGCCAGGCCTCAGTGGGGCTGCACTTTCTCATCTCCAGGGAAAATAAACAAACATCTTAGTGACACCATTTTGACCCAATTTCCTTACAATTCCTTCTTCTCCATGCTACCTGCCCCGAGGTGGGGGGGAATACCACCTCAGCCGCTTTCACCAGTACCGAGACAGGTCATGCAGTAGCAGAAACCAAAATGTATCCTTATTCCATGTTTGGGGCCACGGTTTGCACTGCCTTTACTCCTTTGGTGCAGAAGCATGCCCATCCTCTGCCACCAAACAGCAAGAGGGGAGCTTGTCAAGTGAGCGGGGCAGCCTCGTTCTTCAGAGGTCTCACCACTCCTAAAAAATATAACTTGACCTGATATCAGTAGTAGCTGACACAAGGAAATATGTTGAACTTAGACTTTGCCAAGTAGTCAAGAAATAAAGTATTTTTTCCAAACTTAATTCTATACATGTATGATCTTCAATTTTCTAAAGCACATTTTAGATTACCTCCAAGAAGTACGGAACATCCCGAAGACACACCACTACTACCACCACCATCAAATCTGGACCCCTCTCATACGCTTTCAGGGGTTTGTTTTAGTCAAGTAAGAGTCCAAACACTAACAGCTATTCCAGGAAGGGCAAACAAATGAATTATGCCTATTACATGCTACTATTAAACTAACGGCGCTGTGATGGCTGTGCGGTATGTAGTGAGTGCAACTGTCAGAGCAGGCCATCCTTAATAACATCCAAGACAGACACTGAAAATACAAATCACAAGACTGTCTGGAGGACAGGCAAGTTTGCCCGTTTGGACAGAGCTTTATTAATAGACTGCGACTTAGTAACAAAGAATATTAATACCCAGCGCAGCACCGCCTATTCATTACCATAGAGGGATTTTGCTAAAAATTCTCAAGTGGCACCAGCTACGTGTGGAATAGTAACCCAGCAACTCTATTTCCAAGAGTTTCACTTAAAGACGATCTCAGTAAAAATCTAGTAAGTGGGAAAACACCTTTTGAGAGTATAGAAAATAAGGAAGTTGCTACTGGTGCAATTGCTAATGTCAAGTATGTTACGGCAACATAAAACAACATTTACATCATTATGGCTTACTAAATTTACCACAGTATATACGTGTGTACTCTTAAAAAAACATGGAGGTTTGCCACGTAAAAGCACTAATGCTAATTTTTAAATACCAATTTTTAAAATTACTGTCTTAAGAGTCCCAAAGCCTATGGAAAATGCTGCTACCCAAGCCTGGTTATGACACTTGCAAAATACTGCACTTTAGAGGGGCTTATTTAATAGTCACATTATTTTAGTGCTGCTTCCAACTACTGTTTGCTTCGCCTCACAATCGGGCCCAAACTCTGTCAAAGGAGCCATGCTATAAGCTTGCAGAACAGAGCTGCCTTTGTTCTTTGGCACTGCCAGTCCCCTATGGAATCAGGCAGCGCACTGAACTGCACTCGGCAAACAATCCCTGACCTTCAATTACTGTCTTGGCTCGCTGCCACAGGATACATGTATTACTGGTAACACAGTGCGCCCTATTTTGCAGATAATCGCTAGACCTACAGATAATCATGAAAATCAATGGAAAAACGCAAACGCTCCCTTCCTAAAATCACAGCCATAACTTCAACTACAGCAAAGCGTTCCTCCAGCACGCCACAGCAGCACACTCCGGGCTCGGGCTCAGGACACGCATGCGAGGACGGCAATACCGCAGGTTTTGTATTTTTAGAGATGAAAAATTCCCGGTGGCATACGGCTTCTCTTTCCTCTGTTGGAGGTTTTCAGTTTGGTTTTTGTTTGCTTTGAGGCGGAAAGCACGCCTGGTTGTGCTGGCACGGTTTTGCCAGGGCTGCTCTTTTTTTTTTTTTTATTTTTCCCCTTGAAAACGCTGGCAGGTTTCTCACTCGAGCGCCCCGACACAGAGGCGTTCGCTGCGCGGCTGGTGGCCGGGGCCAGGGCCAGCTGCAGCCCTTGTGCCTGCGTGCTGGCCGCCAGCCAGCGCCCGGCCGTGAGTCACTGCCCTTCTGGGAGGCTCTGGGCAGAGCGCTGCCAGAAATACGGCAAGGACACCGGGAAACGACAGCAGACACAGACCGGGGTGAGGGTCTGCGGTAACCCTCCTTTCGCTTCTTAAAGGCAGTAAACCCCCGTAACTGCAAATCGCCCTCCCTCCCCACACCGCACCTGAGAAACACATGTGTGCGGTGCTGCTGGCACGGGAGGAACAATGTCAATATCGCAAATGAGTAAATATTTAAACGTTAAAACAAATGAAAGTTATTTAATTCAGTCTTCATCACTTAAATTAGCATTTTCCTACTTATCTTCTTCCTCTGTGTGCTGCCCTATATTTGCTTAGCAAGCAGAACTGTTTCATAGCAATACACCTGCAGAAGTAATACCGTGTAACAGCAGAGCTACAGACAGTCTCATGTTAGTGGAGAAATTAACTTTCTGATTACGTATTTGTGCAAATCAACTGAGTTCAAATGGTGGACTTAAGTGCAGAAGCCAAAGTCCAACAGAGGAATTAATGTGTGTGAAACAATCATTATTACTAAGGCTGCAACGCTTAAAACAGAGTAAGTGGCATTTAGACATTGTTTCATTTGGCAAATTCTTCATTTAAAGTCTCTTTTTAGGTTACGGAGGTGGTCAAATCTCACTGAGGGTAATATGGACAAGCAAAAACTTCACCAGGCCATCTTTAGTAATTTTTCAAAACGGAGAAGCTGAAGACATCAGCATACATGGAGGAACACGAGCAACAATACAACACATACACCCGTGTATCAGCGCTAACCGATTTTACAGGATGTTTCAAACTAATCCAGTTATAAAATATGGTTTTTGTCTTTGCAATGTTTTCAATCAAGTTTTAAAATCACTTTTGTCCTTCCCTGGGCAAGCACCACGTGGTTTAATGCTGCATGCATGAACATGGCTGTGCAATTTTCCCCGCTACTTCATCCCCATGCCAGTACTGTAATCACAGCTCTGGGAATAAACTCTGTTAGTAAACTTGCACTATTTTTGTGGCTGAATTGGTGTCCCTGATGCAACAGGAGGCCAATAATCTTGGTAAAAGAAAAACCAGAAGCATGGCAAAAAAAAAAAAAAAAAATTATTGCAGGCAATAGTATTGTGTGAGTTTTCTTACTTCCTGGAGTTTGCTGCCAGTGTTTAAGTGATCTGCAAACTTTAGAAAACTACAAATTTTGAATGTTGGCAAATAATTTCAGACTAAGTCACTTTTATTTCTCCCATTACAAAACCCCACTCCTTTGTACAAATTCAACTCGTTCTTTCAGGTCCAAGCTACCTAAATAGTATTTTTTTTTACAGTTTTTGCTGCTAGCTTCTTTTCTCCTAGCCCATTCTACACCTTCCTACAATTCAGTTTCCACTGGCAGCCTGTCATTGACATTTTTCTCTCTACCTAACCTCTGCAGTATGCCATTTACAGATACAGCTCCTTATACTTGGAACCTACAGAACAGTGCTCTAACTCCAGATTTATGTCCAAAGCCAAAATACCGAGCAGGCTCTCCAGGCAGCCCTCTGCGGATTTCTCTCATCTCAAGCCCAGCATCGCTATAACAGGCTTCTGTTTTCCTATGCCCTCTTCCTTCGTTATCTGAGCAAAAATGCTGTGACCCTGCCACTCAAGTCCAGTAACATTAGTGTAATCTTTATGTGTGACCCTCTCTCTCTCACTTCTGGGTCCAGGTTACATGAAACTCTTGCAGATATTTTTTACAGAGCTTATAAAACACATGTTTTTTCTACCCATCCCCATAGTTCAGAGCACCGGCCTACACTCATCCTGCATTTTGTTTACTGAAGCCTCCTTTCCTCTGGCCCCAATAAATGCACATGTGCTTAGATCCACTCAAAATGCCATCACAAACACTTCCAACCCACAAAGTCCACTCTGCACTCCTTCCCCCAGCAGCTCCATCACATCAAACTGCACTTTCAGAAACAGTGTCTCCCGATCCTGCTATCACTCATTTATCAATTTCAGGAACAGCTTACTGGCAATACTCACAAAGCTGATACATTTTCATCCTTCCATTTTCTCCTCAAAGCTCTTCTCTGCTGCACTGACCTCTGAAACCTTGACAATGGCTTGGCCACTACTTTATGGAGCCCTCATCTTCCCTCATAAGCAATGCCTCCCGTTTCCCATCTGCCCATCTCTGTGTGTTCTATCTGCTCTTGACTTACTCTCAAATTTTCACTCTGTGAAGAGAGGAACCCTTTTCACTCTGTGTTTGTTCTACAACTCATTGTACAATTAAATCCTGGACTATCAGATGGGTTTCCAAGTGTCATGGTAATGTGCCACAACAGTAATTAACCTTGGGACTGGATTCTGCCTTCCAAAAAAGCAAGCACAACAGCTTCAAGGGCATAATGTTCTTACCCACACTCTTCTGCAATATTCATCGAACTCTTTTTAACTTGGGTGCCATCCATGTTTTTCAGTAGTCACGCCTCTTCAGTCTTCTTGCTTCTCTCACAATAATGCCAAACTCCCTCCAACTCATTTCTTGGCTTTATTATCTTCTTCCAATCCTACCGCCAACATTCACAACATTCTTGCATACTTTTCCCCCTGAACTTACTGGATGTAATATTCATTTACTCAGCCTCCTTCCAGCCTCACCTCGAGAAAAAACAACCTGAGAACATCAGCTTCAGGCTTCTTACATCCACTAAATTGCTGCTCTTCTGATTCAGTATCTGGCACTACATCCCTCTCATACTTCCCACTAACTGAGGTCCATTACAGAACAGGACTCCACCTTTCACCCTCCTACTATTTCCTGCCCCTCTCATACTACATTCCCAGTTGCCTCTCTGAAGCACATCTCACTTCCTGAGTCACCCAGATCTAGCTTTCATAAGGTCTCGTTCGGTTTTTATTCCCCAGAGCTTAAACCCCTGCCTCACCTTTTTCCATCTCACCCCCTACATCCTTGTTAACTTTGATTTCCAGAACACTTTTTTTTTCCCCAATTCTGCTGTTTTTTTCAGTTCTTCTGCCCTGTCATTCCCTCTTTCTTTCCTTTGTCTAAGGCATCTTATTAACCAGCTTAGTCAGCTTCCTGTCTCTTTTAAATGGACTGTATTTTATCTTGCATTTTTCTGTTTGCTCTCCTCCAGAACAACTCAGGTGCATCCTCACCACGGAAAGCTCAGCTTCCCACTGCAGTTCAGGCTCCCTGGCTGCTCAGGCTGCCAGCAGGCTCTGCAGTCCACGGCCGTCTCCTGGAAACAAGCCACCAGCTCCACTGGAGGCGAAACGGGGTGCGGTTCCGAGGGAGCCTCACTCCAGGCACCACTTCCTTCGTTACGGCAGTGCTGAGAATGCACCCGTGCCGGTATTTTCCATTCCCACAGCCCTATGACAGTATCCAAGCAACTCTTGTAATAGCAAATGCTCCCCATATGCCTGACACCACACCCAGGGCATGCAACATATTCTTGACATCATGCTATAAAATGGTCACTTGAGTAGGCTGTAACAACTCAGTTAAGTAGAAAGTCTCTACAGGGAGTAGAATTGGCTCTTGAAACAGGGCTGGGATCAGGAAAAAAAAAATATATGTTAAATAGGAGCTCCTGTTTAGAGCTATCTGAAATAACAAAAGCCTCAAAAACATATAAAAGGTGAAGTATAAAAATCTTTAAAAAAATAACAAGAACAGAGAGCAGTATTTCAGATGAACACATCCTGGAGAAGCTGAAAGAGGGAAATACCTGCTTCAGATTATCATATGAATGGACTTGTTATACATAAATTTGGATTCCATTTCTGAGAAGCAAAAGACTCCTCAAGGCTATTCCTCTAGTCTTTACATTTACTCCCTTATACTGACAGCAGTGTATTTTACTGTTTGCCACATGGAATAAGAACTGTGGAATAAGCACACTCAATTTGCAATATATTCAGAATGGGGTTTTTTGTGGGGTGAATGGTTACAAGGCTACAACTTCTATTCCTTCCTCCTTTTGTAATTCCACTGTCTCCAAAAAAATCAAGAACCCCACTTGGCAGTTCTGCAGGCTTTCTATCTGACTAAATCTGGATTCCTTTAATAGGAAAAGGCCATTTGGGGCAGGAAAGAATTATTCTTGTTTTGAACTCAGTGCTTCTTTGCTCTCTTCGTCCCACTTTGTTGGGAGTAAGGTCGTACTGGGACATTTCTCTGCGTTTTGGGATACATCCTTTTTATATCCTAAACATGTACACTTAAAGCACAAGAGTATCTTACCTTAAAAGTAATATTTTCGTAGTTACAAACACTGACTTAAATATTAAGCAACATCGATGCATTGTGGTTTAATTATCTTTGTAAAAAGCTCCACCTTACTGAGACAACATGCTAGTATATACTCCTCAAATAAAATTATCAGATTGTTCACCTCACCTTCGTGTGTCATGTAAGCAGGGAGAGATACAATCTAGTTTCAGACTGAATACAGAAATACCATTTAACAAGCAGTATTTTTTTTCTGCTGTGATTGTTTTATAATCATATTGTGACTTTGTCAGACTTCCTACAGTGAGATGCAGTTGCTAATACATTGGTTTGATTCCTGACTTTATAGTATAAAAGGTTTGGGAGAACTTCTCAAAGACAAAAACCTAATAGGCATAAACCACCAAGAAGTCGAGGTTAAAAGTTTACACTTGATAATAAGTCTGTGGAACAGATGAGGTTTTAGTCAATAGATCCCAGCATCAGGGTAATGCTGAAATCATGTTGAAACACCATCAGTCTGCCTAGTAAACAAATTAAAAAATAACCTAGATATCATAATGGATTCCCCCCCAGTGTTATTTTTAGATTCTCACATCTGCCCTCCTACATGATTGTCCAGCAGCAACCTTGACGGACAATTTTTTTGGTTTTTTTTTTTTCCTTTCAGGAAAATATAGGACAGATGGTGTTGAAAGTATTTCTCTCTGAGATAACAAGTTTTCTGCTTTTTATAAATTCACTCATCTTCAAACTGTGACAGCTGTGAGTTTAAAGATAAAATAAAAATGATCCAGATCTTGTTCATCTCCTTTCTCTAGGGTCCCTGAAAGGTCAGACAAATATGTCTCACTTCTCAGTTTCCCACTAAATGTGAAACGCATTTATTTTGCAAGTTCAAACTCAGTGGGATGTAAGAAAGAAACGATGTACCCCTCTGCTTTTTTTCCAAATTCGTCTCAGGCCTGTATTGTGAATTCAGGATCTTCTGGATCCGCTTATATAGTATATCAGACAGTAGTATTTACCTCCAAGATCTATTTATAGCACTAATTACATTCCCTCATTCCTCTCATACTAGCATACATGACAATGTTACTAGCCTATGTTATCTACTCCCACTTAGTCTCTCATGTTAGATTGTACTTTTACACCCTGGTTATCCTCATCATCCTCCTTTGTATCCTGTTTGGTTTGAATTTCTCTTCCTCCAGCATGGCTGTCCAGAATTATGTACATTAGTTTAAAATCACTCTCGGGGGCAGCTGTGCAGGGACACTACACACCTCTACTCCAGTAAGATATGTCTCGTGTGTCCCAGAGTCACACCTGCGATCATCTCAGCATCACACAGCAGGTTCACAGCCCTCCCCTGACTGGCCAGCAGTCCCGGACCTTCTCCATGCCAGTGCTTCCGCTGGATAAGCTCTCATCTACATTTGCCATCTGCTCCTAAATCCACCACTTTGTGTTTTACGCAGTTACATTTTGTTCCATTTCTATTACTTCGTTTCTCAAGGACATTCAATTTTAGTTGCATAAAAACCCCTCATCCTCTGTGTTAAGGGCTCCTCCTATTCTGTACTGTCTACTGATTTAATAATTTAATCTATTAATCCAAACATTTTAATGAAAACACTAAGCAAGTCATTCCCAGAATGTGTGAACAACTATGGGCAGCCAAACCTATTTCACCACTACACTGCTCCACCTATTTCAACATCACATAGGAATTGGCTTATAAGGTGTTAGCTATCTAATTTACTGTTCATGCTACTAATCCCCATCTTCCTCTGATTGTTCATCACTTGACTTACTATGGAACGCATTCCAAAAGTCTAGATGAATTATATTAATTGCATTTTCTTGCCTCAGAACAAAGCTGACCAACCTTTGTGTTCAAGTGTGTCCATAACGTAGCTTTTCAAGGTGCTAATTACAAGAATAGCCCATGATTAATGGGAAGGGGAAGAAACACAGAGCAGATACAACCGGTCTACTTGTAAACACTTAAAAGAAAACAAGGCAATGAGTAAAACTCAGTATGAATTAAAAAATAATATACTATGTCAAAGCAGATTTCCTTTACAAATGGAAGAGCAGACTTGAGGAGCAGATCTATATCCTGACTTAAGTAAGGTTTTTGACAATGCCTCCTATGAGATTCACCTACACAAGCTAAAGAGATTGGGGCCAAACGAAACTAACATAGATGCATATGAAGAAAACAGAAGGAATAAACCTAACCAAACAAAAACCCAACCAAATGAAACATTCAGAAATCATCACTAGCTCACTATCAAAATGCACATCTAGAACACAGTTCCCAAAGTCACCTACACTGGGTCTGCTCTTACTCCCTATTTTCATTAGTGACCCAGATGATAGAACAGAGACTACATTTATTAAATCGACAAACCACCAGCTTGGTGGGACTGCAAATTATATTGGAGGACAAAAAGACAAACTGGAAAAAGGGTCTGAAAAAAAAAAAGATTACATGCAAAACACTACACATAGGCAGAAGTCAGCAGTAGAAATAGCAAGTGGCGAACAACTGGCTAAGGAGAAATTCCACAGAAAAAGAGAGAGGTTGTGTTCAGTTTATGAACTGCTATGAGTTAACAGTATCATGCTGGAAAAATGCAAACGCAATACTGGGATATATGAATGTTAGTACAACCTGTATTCAGCATCCATAAAGCCTCAGTTGGAGTAAGAGCTAGAGCAGAGTTTTGGATATTGCTCTTCAAGACAGGTATGTGCTCAAAATAGAGCAATAAAAAGAGCGCAGTTTTGGAAAATACCACAGATGCATACAGACTGAAGAGACTCCAAGGGGAAAACAGAGCTGGGTGTGTCTCCAGCTACGAAAACAGGATGCTGTAAGGAATAATTTCTTAATCTCTACAGCAGACACAACAAGTTTCAATGGCCTTATTTTAGACTGGATGATCTCAAGGTCTTTTTCAGTCTTACAATTCCAGAGTATCTGCAGGGTCACTTACCTCTCCCAAATAAAACAGCATTTAGAAACACGTGCCCAAATTAATTCTATATTTAAGTCTGCTTTTATTACACCATCTACTTCTCTGCCCAGCTTCTCTGCCCAACATCACCTACTTCATGGCTCCTCTCAACAGCTACAAACGGTTGGTCCTTTGAGGACTGCACTGCCAAAAGGAAGAGTCTCAAGACGTCTCTCCCTGGCAGCAATATTCTGGCATGCTCGAGAGCTGTGAGGTACCAGCTTCCCCCACCCACACTAATCCCAGCCTGCGGATTCCCACTGATGGCGCTGAACACGAAGATTTACATGCAGACCTTGGGAAAGGTCTGGCAGATAATGCCTGACCTGAAGGCCACCAGCTAGCCTTCCTTGTCTAGAAAATTAATTCTTCTGAAAGATAGGTATTGTGTCACTAAAATTTGCTCTTTGAAGTAGGCATATTGTATTTTACTCCATTTTCTTTAATCTCTCAAGTCCTCGATTATTCTTCCCCCCCACATACAAAAAAATGCCTTCCAAAGCTTTACATATTGTGAGGGCAGACTGATAGTCTTTTAATTGCTTGCATAATGCTTCCTTTCCCCCTCTTTATGTTGGCACTGCTTTCTCCAATCATTGGTACCACCCTGAAGGAAAGATTACCTAAAATAGTTACATACAATCAGCACTAATTCTTTCCTAATTCTGAGATGGAAATTTCTCTTGGTCTGAGCATTTTACGATCCTTAAGTTCCTTCTGGTTGTAGGAATTTCCATTCTCTTATTCTCATTATGCATCTTGCCTTTTCCTCAGTAGTTACCATCATCCTTACTGAAAATTAAGCCGAAAATATTCAGTGTTTTAGTTGTATATTATTGTTATTCTCTACCCTTGTCACTATAAAAAGCTTCTTCTGTTATTAGTTCTCATATAATCTGCAAGATCAAATTCAACCTTTAGAAACAAAGAAATCAGAATTAAATGCCACCCCCCCACGATCCCTGCATCAGTTTTGCTATATATCTTCAGGCTGGCTGTGCATCCATTTTGGTGTGCAGACCAGGAGAGCTCATCCTTACTTGGGATTCGGTTTCCAGACAAATTTTACATATCTGTGACTTAAATAAATGGAGTCCGCAGGCTCCTTACACCTGTGATCAGCTTTACATATTTAAATTTGCCGCTAAAATTCAAAACTTAAATGCCAAACCAACTCTCCAATATTTTTTAACATATTTCAAACTGAATCAACTCATGATTACTAAGGGTGCAATTTTTAAGTTCCACTTAATCTCATTAACTGTAAACGTCCACTGAATGGGAAGGGCCTGGACGCCCAACCAGCCCCAAACACTGGCTCTATACCTCCTCTGGCAGCCAGATCCCTCAGAGCTCAGCCCCCACCCCGACCGACTCATTTTCGCTGGAGTCACCTTGCTGATGTAACTCATGCCTTGGCTGCGTGACTGCTAGGATCAGCTAGACAGGAGCAGAAAGAGTGAAGCTAGCTCTTTCAACAGCTGATTAAGCATAAAGTGAAACAGAATCCTCAATCCAAAATGATTTTCTAGAATATCCTCACTGCTTTTCAAAATGAAATCTGGAGCAACACTGATTTCCCTGTTGGTTCAGTGACTAATTTAAGAAAGAAACTTGCCAGCAATCACATCCAGGAATACCTTGGCCCTATCATTTCTTCTCTAATCTCTACCTGGGAAAGTAAACCACCTCATAACAAGCAGTATTTATCTAACAACACTACAGAGATCCCTATCCCTATTCGAGTCTAACCCTGGGGCTAACAACAGATTCCTCAATCCTTCTGTCGTCTTTCTCCAAAGTGATTTTGAGCCAAACTGATTTTGGTCCATCCTTTTCACACCAAGGTATTTTTTCTAGTCTACCATATAATTACTTGTGCACAACTTTTGTTTTTGTTCAGTTATTTCTGAACAGCACAAAGTGCTTTAAATACATTTAGTCCAGTTATTAAGAGCATTCTACTATGCTTCTGATACTCAGATGTGTTATATCCTGACCTCTGTCAGAAGCTCAGATTTCTCCATTTTGTTGTCCAGGCTCTCAGTATGTATACACAACATTTCAGTTGTTTCTTAGTAACCACATCCCATTATCCAGTGAAAACCTTTCCCTAGCTGCAATGTCTGACTATCATTTTCCTTAATCTTGGAGCTCTTTTCCTTCTCAATTAGTACTAGTCTTCTACCCACTGGCACTTCTCCATGTGCTGAGACAGAAACAAAGGTTTACCTGACAGCCGCCCGCTGAGAGCTAAAGCCTGAATGGAGGTTGCACAGGCTGGTCAAAGCTTTTTTCCTTACACTGAAATTCCCAGCAGTTGCCCTAGCCTTCTCTAAAGGCAATTTTTCTAGGTACTTGGGGGCAGAGCCTAGCGGTAAAAGTGATCTCCTCAGGGCTCTCTCCTTCAGGGACCGTAACTCCACTTAAAACTGTCAGACCATCTACTCTTATGTCTTCTCCAGTACAGTATGCACATCTCTAATCCACCATGGTAGGAAAATTTGCTCTCGTTTATCCTATCATGAAGGCTAATGATGGAATCTTTCCTTCCCACTCCCACTCAAATCCCTTCAGGATCTTTCTCAGCTTTCTCATTCTTCCTTATCTTCCCATTCAGCAACATCAAAAGTCCCACCAAGAAGTCTGCAATTCCTCAGCCACATGAGCCTTCTCTTAATTCTTGGATCTGGTTTAAGTTCCAGCTTCATCGCTAGTTGCATCTCAAGCCTCTCCCCTCGCTTTTTTTTCCCTTCACTTTTGAACTGTATTTGGGATTTCATGCATACCATATTTAGTCATCTTTACTAAATCTGCCATTTTTCAGGTTTCCTCCACTGCTCCCTTGACTATTAACTCTCATCTTTTTCAAGTCCTTGCCTTCATAAAGGATGCATGCTAAACTCCCTTGATAGACTCACCAGTTATACAACAACTACTTATCAGCTGCTCAACTTTTGAAACCTTCAATTCAACCCTTCATTTAGTTCGGCTGTGGTTGGCAGCAGGAATCAGTCTCACACTCAAGTTCAAATGCTGCCCATAAATTACAATCAAATCAAACACTAGTCACTGATCCTCAAGAAACAAGATTTGCTTCCCAAACTCTCGGGAAAGGGTCTTATGCTGGCTTTGTTGACATCTGCTAAAAGCTCAATGCTCTATAACAAACTGGATGTGTCAAAGATGTCTGCTCTGGCTATTCCCATGAGGGTCTATCCAAATTTGGCACAGTTAGAGGCCTCAAAAAAAAGAGAGTTCACAGATGTTTAACAGAAATGCTTGCAAGCAAGAGGCTGTTTCCTTTCCTGACAATCACTATTCTTGACTAGCGAGGGCCATGGCCTCAGAGTTTAAGAACAGAAAGTGTTCCCTATTGCTGGCACCAGCACTAGAGAAAAGGAAGACAAACTGTGGAGAAGGCACAGGGGCCAGGAAAAGAACCACCAGAAGGGCGAGAAAGAGTGAACGGGCACAACAGCTGGCAATGGATTAACAAGAATAGAAAGCTCTCTGTACTACCACTACACATCCCCCTTGGAAGCTGGAAATAGACCTAGAAAGCCCATGCAACATTCCTCTGTTTTTCTACCACGACAACTTACGGCTTTTTTTGTACCTGAGTCACAAAACCAACTAGCCAACTGGTGGCTTACAGAGCTTCGCTCTGTAAAATGCTTGAGTACTAAATGATAAATAGAGGAGTTGAGCTTCTCTCTACCTCACTACCTTCTTTCCATCATTGGAAACAGACCTCCTTTGGGGACTCCCCCTCCCCCAAATCGACTGCAAGGAGCGGTATTTTATTTCCAAAAGTACTACCTTCTCTCCATAATGTCAAAGCAGAAATCACCCGTGCACTCTCCATACTCTCCCTACATGCTGTTCTATTTGACACCTTCCTCTCTTTCTTGGCCTGTATCACCTCTGAGTACTTTTGCCATTTGCAAGAGACAGCATGCTTATGCGAGGATGAGGAACATTGTCCTTTGAGCCAAAAATGGCCCAATACGCCAGGCATAACTTATACAAAACTATCAATACATCAGATAACAGCATCAAATCTAGGATCGTTCAAAAGTTTATGGGTTTTTTTTACCCCTATTTAAAATACCTTCAAGCTGTGCTTATTCAAGATATAAAGCAACCAATGGATGGAAGTTTAAAAACAAAGCCTCCCTTTGGTCTTTATATTCTCATATCTGTAAAATTATTTTAAGAAATGTAGTCCTTTCCCTACCCCCGAAGTAACAATAAAAAGCTTTACATTAGCTAGGTATTGAGGGAACAAAAGAGTAACTCTCTCTGACAGGACTTTATTTTTCTCTGAAAGAGACCTCTTTCAGACCAAGACTCACAAATGGAGCTGAACAACAAGGCATGCACTGAATCTCTGGGACACTCTGCCCCCGCCCTCTATTTCAGAGTGCTATAACATCATACATTGAATTACTTCAGAAGAATCTATAAAATGAATGACCCATTTCTGGTCAAAAATCCCAGCTGTGAAGCACATAGCCATTCGGCCTATAAAAAGCAAAAAAACATAACTTTTTTTTTTTCCAAAAAAAAACCCCTCTTCTGGTACAAAAAAGAAGTGGGGATGTTTCCCAATGAATATAAAAGATAAGAATTTTGAGAAAGAAGCACAGCTACTTTTAGACCTACCTTTCCTTATGAAAAAAATCGCTCTGGGATACCTGTTTAGAAATGTTTCATATTTCTTTCACAGCGTTTATTCAGTCTCTGAAACAGTTTCTTTGTAACTGAGTTATACCTGAGTTTCTCTAAGTCTGCTAATACTGAAAAGAAAGGAGATAAAGAAAAATATCTGTTCTTTAGAGTTTATTACAGCAGAAGTAAAGATGCTTTTTATTAAGTAGCTATAAGAGTGGTTTTAATGACAGAAGAAAAAACATATCCAGTATAGTAAGATGGAACAGAGATGTTCTACCTGTGGAAGATCTCTCAAACTCAAGTATCTTTACAGGAATTGTGCGTTCCTCCCACTGGCAACTTTTTCTCTCTTCAAGCTAAAAGATTACTTAAGTAACGTATCAACAGACTTCAGAAATAAATACCTCATCATTGTAATGAAAAAAAAAATGGACCACTAGTTATCACAGCAAAATCTAAATTAGGTTTCTATATTTAGAAGTACCACCTTTCTTTTGAGGCTAGTTATGTGCTTCAGTTGAAGGACAAAAGAACTCTGTATGAAGCTGATGCAGAAGCTCCTGAATGTGAGTACGGGTGGCAACAGAGAGTGAAGTGAAATAAATTTATATGTAATGACGATGAGTACCGACCGTAATTATAACATCAAAATGAAAACTAATCTTGTAGAAGATGGGAGGCATATGAAATTAGAAAGTGAAGCTTTAACTAGTTAAGTTCTAGATCTTTTAAAAAATTAAAAGGACAAAGCTATTAATTCCACTATCAGCTTTTTATTTATGATCTTTCAAACAGAAATGAATTAAAATATTATAGTGACACTAGATATCTGTTATAGTGGCAGTGTTGTAGTTATTAAGGTGTAAGGATGAAGATTGACACTTCTATTTCAGAACTGAAGAAGAATTTGCATTATTAAAGCTTAGCAGTTTAATTCCTTCTGTATCTGTCAATCCAGTAAAATATATTAGCTCCTCCACAAGCCTTACTCCCCCTATTATTTCACAAAAATATTGAGGATTTTTCTTTCATAGCCTTTTTCTCCCCTTAAACTCAGTTATACTTCAGTTACTCCTTTACTTCTGGTCACTGACACAGACTTTATATAGCTGATCCTCTGTAAGTGAAAAACAGTATTTTAAATTAGACTATGTGTGAAAATTACTCCTACTTCATTTTTGCCTTTCATTCTGTCTCATTTTCTTTGTCACTGAAATGTATCCAGTCTGCATTTATTAAAAATAGTCAATGTGACCCTAACTCATTTATTTAGTACCTAAAACATGCAACAACTCCAGATGTTCCATTCCAAATAAATTCAATTTATTTTCATCTCCATTTTAACCAGACAACAGATCCTCTAGGACAGATAAGTAGAAAAAAATATGCAACCTGCTGAGCAAAGCTGCAGTATTCAAAAAAAAAGCTGCACTATGCAAAGTGTGATGGACTTGATATTAGAAACTACTTTTTTGATTTATACATATGCAGTAGGATGGGAAAAAAAGGATTAATATAAAATATATTGAATTAGCCACAAGAGTGGATCATGACAATTAATTAGGCTGAAAAAATATAATTCCCAATAGTTTGCAACACACACGTGATCTTAACATTCAGCTGTGTAGCCATGAAGAGGAACTGACCTGTTACCTAGGTGTTTAAACATTTAGCAGAACATTGGCAAGTTACTGAAATACTTGTCTGCCTTCTTGCTAAACCATCCTGCCAACTCCAATTTCAGTATAAATTCTTTCAGACAGGATTATTTTAGAGAAGAGGTGAAACCCATTCTTTTTCTTCTCCAGTCTGGTAATACCTTGCAGCTCTACTTCTCACATATAAAAACTTAGACCTTTTGAAAAAGTGCCTTCTCCATGATGCACAGACACATCCCACTGAACTCTAAATTATAACAGTTTTAACAACATAAAATGCATACTTTATCCAAGGTGGCATTCTGCTGCGCGGTCTAGCTTTTCCAAACAGAGAATGCTAACACTGGGCTAAAATTATGTTTTAAGGACCAAAGTAGCGTGATGAGGATGAGAAAGCAAAAAATATATACATATATTTGTGCACTTTGCTGGGAAGATGTAGGTCACAGAAGGTAGACCATAACTCGCCTTTTAGCAGGAGCACAGCCGGAAGCAGAGGGCAGAGGCACAGCCGCTCTTCCACGTACCACTTTGTAGCAATGTGGCTGGAAAGCAGAAACCAGCCAGACCACAGTAACCGTGGTGTGCCAGCACCCCGTTCACCACTGCTCCTTACCAGAGTGTGCAGTGGGCATTCAAGGGCCATATTCAGTGCAGCTGTGAAAGTGCAGTGAATTAACTTTTTTATTCTTCTATTTTATTCTCAGCAATGTTTTTGAAACCAAACTCTCATTCAAGAGGAGGACACTAAAGATTGATGTCTACGAATGCTTCCTAAGGAATGCAGCTCAGATAAATATACTTTCACATATTTTGCCTGTCATTTCAGGAATTAAAAAGCATGGGCAAGAATTGCTGACAGCTAAGTTCAAGACAGAGATTATAAGGAGCACCAGATTCTGCACTACCTGCAAAGCAGCCATTTCAGCATTTACTCCAGAGTTTCTCTCCATGCCGCCTGGGGTGGACTTGGGGAAGTCAGGGGGTATTACTGAACAGTTACACAGTCTAGATTCCTTCAGGTTTTATATATTAGCAAAAGACATCTGCTAACATATTAAACAATTCCTGTCTGAACATCAGTACTGTTTCGTGACAATTTTTGCATCTCTAGCATTTACTGAATCACTTTCTGTCTGTTGCACAAGCAGGCAATGGAGAACAGGAATGCTAACGTTTGAAAAGGGAAGCTCAGTTTCAAGAACCTCTTCTGTCTGCTTCAGAGCAGTTTTCATTACTCCTCGCTCTGAATCAGGAACCTGAACCTCTCTTTCCTACCTCCCACGTCAGCAGCAAAACCACGCTCCAGTGGGGAAAAGGACTGCTTCACCAAACAACCTCCTCGTGAAGCTTTCCATGAGACTTCGCTATGTTTTAGAAACATTTTATTTTGCTAAAAAGTGCATTTCTGTGGCTACCTCAACCATCTAACAATGGCTGATGGTCTAATGCAGTTTGGTTTACTAATTTAAATGGAGTTCTCAGTTGGAAACAAAAGCTATTTCTACCTCTACAATATTATTACAGCTGGGGGGAGGGGGGGGACGGACACAACAAACCCTTGCATTAGAACAATGAGCATTATTTTCCACAACACAAAGTACTGAATTGTAGAGGGCATCAGCCATCAGCACTGAAGTCTGTACAGTCTTCAGTGAAGGGCAGCATTTAATCCAGAGAAAACAGATTTTTATACCAAGTTTTGCAAAAGGATTTCCCATGAGTAGTCTGTTTTGACAACAGTTACCACACTGGGACATTTGAAATTACTAGAGTTTTTCCCACATTAGAAGTGGAGCCTAGATGACCATCAATTTCAGCAGCATTCATGTTTGTTAATTACATGCTCAAATTCTCATATTTACAAAGAAAAGGGGTGAAATGGGACCAGTCAAAACTTACTAAAATAAGCATTAGGTTTATTTTTAGAAATAAAATGATCCCATAATATGTTTTATTCTAGGTACCACCAAGTTATAGTAAATATTAACTTTTTAATGGTTTAAGTAAGAAAAAATTACACAGAAGATCCTTGTACTTACTAAAATAAAAAGCCCATTGTGTTGTATCGTCAGTTTAGCTATCTAAAAATCATATATGTGAACAAGTGACTTTTTCTTGCATACTAGATTGAGAAAAAGAAGATGGGTTGTATTGAAGAGCATTAAGTATGATTAGATGCTTCTCAGAAAAGTATGCCTGGAAAAACATCTGTTCCTATACTGAGAACTGAACTAACATATGTCTGGGAAGAAGAAGTAACAAGACTAATTTTTTTGCACGTACTAGATAAATAAGCTTACCATGTACATATATTTGTATCATAAGCAATCAGAAAGAAACTAGCTTATGCCTCTGATTATTTTACCTGTAGGTTATCTACTTTCTTTCTCTTAACAGAAGTGATTTAAAACAATTGTGGTACATTGGCAAGAGTCTATCCATGAAGCTCATCTATTTACATTAGAGTTGCTCATAACATAAAGGCAGCTGCAGCAGCTGGCTGATGTAGCCCGTGTATTTACATTGCCTTAGAGCCAGACTGAAGGAACTGCAGTCGCAGCTGTGTGAGCCTGCTAGTTTGGTACCAGAGTGTAGTCAGGAACAAAACCCCACGCTCGACCCTGCGTGGCACTGGGAACGCAAACGGCGTACCTCCAAGAGATCCATTCCAGGCGTGCTCCTGAGGAGCTCCCATCTGGAGGATGAGACAACAGCAGCCCAGAGGAAATGCCCAGAGTGTGCATGGTTAGAGCACTGCACCCTGCCCGCCTGCTGTGCTGCTCCACATCATTTGCTCCAGTACACGTAGCCTGCATTACAACAGCCAGGCTCTGATGCTGTATCACCGGAGGGTCACATGCTGCTCCAGGTCCCTAGAACTGCCTTAGAAAATGCTTCTCTCCTACAAAAATGGAGACGGTATCACAGGGCCCTTATGTTAAACGTATCAACAGCCCTCCTCTGTTTGCAAGTATCAAAAATTCACATCCCTTTTACCAGCACGCTTTTGATGTGAGGAAGTCTTAACCTTATCGCAAAGGCCAGGATGTCCTGGGCTAGGCTGGTAAGCAACTGCACACTGCTTTTTCCTACAAGAGGTCTTCTGTTGGACTGGTGCTGGCAAGGCTCCCTGAGAAGTCATGTGTTTTGGCATTTACTCTTTTATTGCAGTATATACTTCCTCTTATAACTTCCTGATCTACTGCTTCTGCTTCTCTGAAGAAGCAAGCATATGTCCTTGTATTTGTTACATTCACACCACATTTCAGGACTTCATTTCTACACATGATGGTTTTTCTTCAGAATTATTAAAGGAAAAAAGATAAAGATTCAGTCTTCCTCAAAACTGCAGGTGTGAGGTAGCAGACTAAAGCACTACCTGCATCACCCCTTCATGTTTCTCTAAGTTCAGAGAAACCTCTTCCAGCCCCACAAAGATAACCACCCCGACTGAGAAACCTCAAACATGAGAGGTGCTCCAACTGATAAAAGCAGCCTGGGGTGAGGCTGAAAAAAACGAGCTTTTAATTACAGGTGTCAACATGTAGAGTTGCTATCAAAACATTCATGCTACAGTCAGAAAACATAAAGCATGCCAGGTGGATGTTTACTTACTGTAGATGTGAAATTTTAAGTGCCTGGTATAGTTTATCCAGTACTGATGATCTCAGTGCACCCACTGCAGTAGCCTGCAGATCCTCACATGAACTTCACAGCCCAGCTTCTGGCACAGGAGACAGCTTGGGGCTCACCCAAAAAGCTCTACCTAAATGTCTCTGGATTTGCACCTTGTACCCACCTGAGATGATGAAAGCTTGTTTCCCTCCACCATAACATATGTAAAATCCTAAACAGTGAAAACATGGTATGCCTGAGCATGCAAATGAAGAGCGTTTAAATGCAGAGGCAGGATTCAGGTGCTGTGTAGTACTCCTAGCATATTCTTTCAATGAGGGTGCTCAAATTTGTGTGGGGATTTTTCAAGTATGGAAGTGTAACCGAGGACTGCCTGTGTCATGTCTCAGTTTAGATCTTAGAGCTAAGACTTAAAAATACTGACCTACAACATAAAAGCTTAATCCATATTCCTGTTATTTGAGAACATTCAGGTGAGTAGATGAAGGCTGAAGATGACTGCCAACAAGTGCATATAGAAAGATCATAGACTACCATTCCTTGACAATAGCTTACAAAAGATGTTACTCAGCAGTTTGTGGCAGTATGATGTTATTGTACTATCCTGAATTTTGGGGTTTTTTTTGGCAAAAAAAAAAGAATTGCTTCCTCGTATAAATTCTCTCAGTACCTGAGATTTCAAGGCCTCTTTTTGGCAAGGCTTTGTCACAGCCTATGTGGTGATCAGGTTAGCTGGTACCTTCTTCATCTGGCAGCCTCACTAATTCTTTCGCTTTTTCTGATGGTTGCAAAGCAGCTGATTGCATGCATCTATTAACAGGGACTCATGGCAGAAGCTGTCTTGAAGTAGCTCCACTTTTCTTTCCAAGGCGCCCAGAGTAGCACTGGATAATTGTACATTCAAACCAAAGACTCTTTCATACAAAGTGCCCAAGGTTGATGAGGCCCTGTGTGCACAAGGCCGTCAGGGAGCTGATGAAACACTGGGTTCATCTCGGTGCCTGACAGACATGTAAGTGGTAGCCCTCAACACAAGCTGAGATACAATGACTTTGAAGCTAAACCTCACTAACAGCTTGATTGTTTGGTTGGTTTTTTTTTTCTTGCATAGACTAATTCAGGCTAGAAAAGAAAAGTTACCTTACATTTACAAAGCCCAAAATAAGTCATATCCAAACAGAGATTACACGGATTTCCTGCCAAAACTATGAAAATCACAAACTGAAAACTACAGATTATTTTGTCTTGCTGTGTGGGTTGGGTTTTTTTGGGGTTTTTTTTTTTGGTTTTTTTTTGGTTTTTTTTTTTTTTCCTGGTAAAGTACACTTCCAACAGGTCACAAAAGATTTGGATGAAACTTTTATTTGTCAGAAAGCCACTCTCAGATACAGGCCATGCTTTGAAGTCTTATAGGTAAGGAATCCTTTAGGCTGACAAATATCCACGGGCATGCATGGCACCTAATACTATGGAATTAAAGCTGGGCTTGTCACAAGGGGGCTGGGGAGAGTAATGGGAGTCTACAACCCAGGTGGCCGCTGAAGCAATGCTAATCACCTTGCGATGCTAGTAAGGGGAGGGAAAGAAAACTGGCAAGGCCCAGAAATTTCACTTTACAGTTTCATTTCTTTGTGCTGTTAACATAATCTATCCTGTCTTCACCGAAGAGGATGAAATCACTACAGAGAGAGTTGTTCCCTTTAACGCACGGGGCACAAGAGGGCATAAAGAGAAATTTCCAAGAAGGCAGAGACTTGAATAACACATGTCAAAATGGAACAGCACAATTCCCTCTCTGACCACATATAGCTCCCTAAACCACATGAAAGGATGTTACAAGAAAAAAAATAAGAATCAGAAACCTAAAGGGGGGGGGTGGGGGTGGTGGGGAAGAAAAGCATTTCCTAAAGAAGCTAGCTGACAAAGTCTTGCCTAAGTGGTGCATAGCAGCAGAAGGAACTGCTAACTACTGTTATTCTCATCTCTTCCTTCACAACAATATGAGCAGTGATGCTAGGTCAGACTAGGTCACTACCTGGTATCAGTAATTCCTCCCTACAACTTTTCCCCTCCCTTGAAAAGGGAAAGGGGCACACAGAATGATCTAGCAGCTACTGGCAAACAGCAGTTTACAGATTGACTTCCTGAGCCAGAGTCCGCATCCTATTTCATCATTCTCTCCCTGAGTCAGCATAACCGCTTGCCGTATCCACGTACATGTTTTACCACCATAGCACAGCATTTGGCAGCAAGGGCAATGTGGCAATAACTTTATTATTCCCTTTGTGGGTAAAGTACTTCCTTTTGCTTGCGAACCTGCTGTTCCAGTATCCATTGGTACTTCAAGGCAATCCTTCTCCATGTGCTATCTCAGCAGCATTCACTGCCATGCAAAAGTCTGTCCCCCACCATCAGCCCTCTTCCAAGCTAGAGAACACAAGCCTGTTTAAGACTCCTGAGAAGTTACTACCTACTCAGTGTTTTCTTTTAACCCTCTTTACTTTTACAGTTCTACTCTACAATCCTTGAGGTAACCAGACTACACTCGCAATGCCAGACAGACATGCACTGTTAATTTCCACAGTGACATCATTTATGGTTTTGCTTTGTCCTTATTCTTACTTTTTCTATCACTTGCTGCTATTCAGCTGATCATTAGAGCAAGAACTAAGACAGAAAGAGCAAGCCATAGTTAAGGTCAATTAGGGGCATATGGCCACTTCCTGCTCTTTAGAATGATGCTAAAATGCTTGTTTAACAATCAAGTGTGCACTTAGACTCAATTATTTTAGAGGGCTAGTAGTACTGCAGTACCAAAATAATATTTTTAAATGCCATCAATGCGGCATGAAAGAGCTTCACAGAGAGGCTTACATCAAAGTGGTGAGTTTGACAAAGGAATTTCTTCATTTTACGGAATTCCAATTTCATAAACATTTGAAATTAGAAATAATGCTATTTTAGAGTAACAGCTGATCTACCAGAACATTGTGTTTCCATTAGTACTTGACTCTATCAACATTTGTATGAAATCAATGTGTGCCTCATTTGGGAGATGGGTACAAGCCAAAATAACAAAACAGATTTCTCTAGGGTCCTAAAACAAGCTTGCATTTGTAAAGATCTGTATTATTTGAGAAAGAAGGCTGTAGTAACAGTTATAATTCTCTTGTTACTGTCAGTAGTTACAAAGATGGCTTAGATAAACACTTTAAATGCACTTCTGTTATGCATTTTAAAAAAAACCTGAAATAATTTTTGCTATACAAAAGCTTTATTTTAAATTTACTGTAAAATCTTCATATTCTTACAGACAAAATATTAGAGGAATACAAGGCTTACAGGGAGAGAGAGAGAGAGAGTATAAAAAGGTACAACTATAGAAAGACAGTAGACCAACTGATGACTTAGAACAAAAATCTGCAAGCATATAGTATCTTCAGACCACCAGAAATCTGTACCTCCCACCAGGGAGAAAGCCATACCTCTTCCAGTTTCAGTATTTTATTTCACAAAGTCTTTGTGTGTTGATAAATTTTTGCCTTGGTATCCTGCACAAACACCAAAACAGCATTTTGAATCATTGCCTTGGGTGAACTTCACATGAAAATACTTCCTGAGGCTGTTCAAAAGGATGTTTGCCAACCAAGCAGCTTATAAAAATGCAGACTGAGCAGGAGAAAGATATACTGATACTATTTTCAAGATCATACAAAAGACCCCTATACACTTCAGCCAAGGAAGAGAAAAATTTCCTGTGTGTTTCCTGAACATTTAAAGACAGCATTTATAAGGTTCTAGACTGTAAGAGTGCATTCTTAATTGCAACAACATCCCATCAAGCATCTATCAATAAATACCTTTCGGACAAAAATGGAGACATGGGTATTGTAGTTTATTCTCTGTCAGTGGTTTTTATTATAAATACAAATACTTTTTTTTATTTTCAGATAGTGCTTGGATTCTGTGCTATACTAGTGTAAACCAGTCAATTGACATGACTTGAATTTCATCTGAAGACACAGCGTTATTGATATGATTTTTTTTTTTTTAAACAAAGGACGAAAACAAGGTATAACTGTCTTCATAATTAATGCTTTTTAACCGGAAAACTATTTTGGGCATTAGAAAGTAGAGCAGAAATCATGTTTCAGGAGGAGTACTAGGAATGAGCTTTATATAACTCTTGAACTAAAGTAAATATTTTAAAAAGTGATGCTTATATTAAAAAGATAGCTGATTGTTTCTATTTTTATAGCATCCATGATGGAACAGAAGAACTCAATTCCTGATTAACATTTAATATACCATGTATCAAGGTACTATCTGCTCAGCTTTTTTTTGCCTTTTTTTTTTTGAGTGCAACAAAAATACGGTAAAAATCCATACTCTTTTTTAAGTATTTTTAAATACTTTTACGCAGAATAACTAAAAGACATTCCAAAGTATTTCACACAACATGAAATTTAATCAACTGTGTCTCAGCTACAGTTATTAAGTTCCATCTCATATAATGCTCTCTGCCATATTCTACCATGGTATTTTGCAGAACTCCACAGACATTTTCTGTTTAATCTTTTACCCATCCTAGCTACTAAGTAAACTTTTCAGTTTTTAGGAATAAGCATGTTCTGGACAATTCTCAGCACTAGGCACAGGGTAATGAGCAGAAGGGAGAATAAAGACAGATCACCTGCATTATTTAAAATTTGAAAATACTCTAGACTCTGAGAGTGATGGAAAATGTGTAGTGAATCACTAGGCTCCAAACTTCTCCA
>JAAGAY010011362.1:0-43071 GCA_011801015.1 Ardeotis arabs | reverse complement strand
TTTTTTTTTTTTTTTTTTTTTTTTTTTTTTTTTTTTTTTTTTTTTTTTTTTTTTTTTTTTTTTTTTAGTTTAGTTCCATTTGATCCCCACACTGTGGACTGTTCTATGACCTGATGCTTATATTGCATAATAAAGCTGTGGAGGGAAGTGCACTTGTCATTGTGTAAAGCTGCTTAAAGAAGTTTTCTCATCCCCTGTATTGAGACACATCACCCCATGTCAGACTACTTGACCCAGAAGCATTGACTACCGAAAGCAACTCAATAGGAATATGAAACCTACTATCATCCGAGTACAGCGTAAAACCTAATGACTTCAGCATATGCACACCAAGTAATATCAAATCTTACTTTGTACACTTCACCTTCATTTTATAATCCAAGCCTTTGTATGCGGTAATGAGGTATGTGCTATAAGGAAGATTCTTTAATAGGATTTAATGCACCTGTGAGCAAAGGCATTTTAGCTTTTTATCCCCAGAAGCACTGTAACTGAAAGCCTTTAATACTGATGTGATGGAGTATAAATGCAGAAATATTATAATAACCAGAACTTTTTCAAAAAGTTTACAGTCTTTCTGTGACAGATTATTTAACTGTGGTCAAAGTGATGCCTTGAGAGAGGTGTAAATAAGGGCATATGGAAATTTTGTGGGAGACTCGCTAAAGCCTGTAAATACTTAAGACTTACAGCTTGAACATGAAGTCTGCTAAAGTGCAACTTAACTCATTGTGGTAGTGTTTTTGTTTACTTTAACGAACCTAGTGACATGTAGGATGCAAGCTAACATGCATTCCGCTCTGTTTAACACTTGTGTCAGTCTGTATAATGATTTCCATAGCCATAAAATGTCAGAGGTCCACGTTCTTCTCAGTGTGGTGGCAATCCACACTAATTGCATTAGGTCAAGTATTCGAATGACTCTGCAGACTCTGCATCTCCACTGGTTTTAGCAGTGCTATAGAGAATGTAAATGTGTGTAATTGGTCCGTTCATCAGCTTGGGATGAGCTGCCACGGTGAAAAACACCATTTACAACGGTGCGAGCAAGGATAGAATTTAGATCATAGTCTTATCTTTCTAAAGCAAATGTTCTCTGCCATTATCGTGAATCAGTTACCCCTGAAGTCAAAAGAACTGCTCAGAAGTGCTTGCGATAATACTAGCAGGCAGGATCCTGATCCCAACAAAACTCAAACAGCTGCTTAACTTAACCCGTATCACCAGCATCACCGGGTTCAGCAGAAACATTGCAGTCTCTAAGCTTTGTGCGTTTGAGGCTGTGCTAAGCACGTACCCCACGGTTTCCTAAGGGCAACAGTGCATTTAGTGAAAGTACATCACAGTCTCATTTTTAAAAGCAAAAAAAAAAAAGAAAAATACGCTGTGCATGTAATTTTCCTCTCTCTCTCTTTAAAAGCATTTTAAAATGGACAAGTATGGACAGAGTTATTCTTTTAAAGTTTTCCCTTACAATTCTGTTACAAAATTATTAACAGTTAAGGGAGGTTTGTAACATAATTTTGCTTTTAGTCCTACAGTTGATGCAAGTGCTCTGGGTATTTCAGTCACTAAGAATTAATTTCCGTTAATTATAGATCATGTTCTGATATTTCCTTCTGCACACGAGACATTTAGGGTCGCTGAAATCGCCCTGCGTGCCAAAGGGTTCTAGATATGATGCCTGAGAGACGAAATTTCAATTCTCGGTAGTAATAACATGCCCATGAAATCTCAAATGAAGTTCTGGTTGATAAGAGCAGTTTCTGGATCAATATATCCAATCTTAGGCAGGAGGTCAGCCTGTCACACCCGTGGATCTCCGGAGGAGAAGAAAGTGAGGCCTTGGGAGTGTTTTAAAGTGGCCTTGCATCACTGCGTTGGGTCACGGCCAGCATTCGGACACAGCAGTTATTTCACTAACATTTGATAGAGTTACTTTCCATGGGTAATTTTAAGAAGGGTATTGCAATTCTACCAGGAGTTTATTTAAAATAAAAACATTTTCATTCTGGAGAATTTGCCAAGTAGGGCAAGGGTGGAAAAATGTGTTTCTAAAGATAAAGTAATAACATTTTGGAAAAACAAGAACCCCACCCCCAGAGAAAAACAAAACAAAACATATAGCAATCTAAAATAGTGAGATTTACTGATGAGCTTCTGACAACAAAAGGCTTGGATGCTTACTATCATCTTTCAACGGCACCCCTCAAAATCTAGTGACCTTATTAATGAAAAGGGAAAAATACAATCCGTTTTGTGGCAGATAAACTCATTACGCACAAGGGAAAGAAGAACGAAGAACTTGTGTAAAGATAGAGTGCAATAAATTTACTGGAGTCAGAATCTGGTCAGCAATAACTTCTGTGTTGTTTTAGAAGGTATTTTACTGTGCTCTATCATTCTAGGGGAGAGAGCCCTATAACCACAGTAACTGCCCTATCGTAGGCTGGTTAAATAGTTTTTGAGATAGAGATCGCCATTTCGAAGACTCATATATCCCAGCGCGGGAGGTGTAGTGCTACTTTTGTACTTCGTTCGGTCTTGTCGGGGATAAATGTTCATAGAAACATATATCAAACAGTGTTTCTCCTTCCTTCCGTGTACACGATTACTGCAGCTCGCTCGACTCGAAACCAAATGAACTCGGGCTTTGGAGCTGTTTGCAGTGATTTGCATGATTACCACAAATAAGGCTGGTGGCAGAGTGTTCAAAAGCAGTTGCCTTGGCGTTGACAATGCTTTATGATCAAATGACTAGCTTCACCTCTTATAGCTCTTTCCTTCTGGGATAAGAAAATTGAATTTTTAGGATATATAACAAGTAACGCATGTAGCATGAAATCACGGTGTTATAGGGCTGTACAAATAAAAGACTGGCTGAAGAGGAGACTCAGGGCACCGCTGTTGTTTCCTATCCCAAAAATTCAAATTAGTCAGAATTTTAAAGAAAACTGTACATGTAATACTACACAAATATTCTAAAAATGTGCTTAATATTCAGCATTTGTGAAAAACTATTCAAATATAGTTTTTTCTCTTATTTTACTCTCTGCATTTTTCTCTTGCAGAGAATCTCTAATTGGTTAGACACCTTTGAAGTTCAAGATATGTCATTATCGTTAACTGGCATAAAATGCGATATAAAATCCTGAATTTAAAACCCAAATGTGAAAAGTGTGAACTCATCCAAAGTTCTAAAATTAATTAAATTAAGAAAACAAGCAGTATAAGGAAGATTCATCAGGAATATTTTTGAGGCATTCATTTTTATTAGATCTATATCAAAACACATCTAAATTCTGCAACAAGTGTCCAGGTTCTAGGATTTTACTTCTATCTCAGAAGTATGGTTTTTTTTGTTTGGTTTTTGTGTGTGGTTTTTTTTTTCTGAAATCTAATAGAAAGCATATCCTATTTATGTGGAAACTAACTTTACTTCCTTTTTTTTTTTTTCCCCTACACTCACATTTTTACTTCTCAGTGTGCTGCAGGTTGTCATCCTTAGGTTCAGCACTGAGGAGAATGGGATGCCTCACATCTCAAGGTACAATTCTTTTCATAATGTCTGGACACGGGGAGACATCAGTCCCTGTGTGATGCACTTCACGTTTTCAAGATTCTCTTTGTAAGCACAGAAACATAACTAAAAAATCCCGAACCTTTATACTCTTGCATACAGCTCTGCTCCAGAGACATTTAGCACGGCAAATTCCACATTGCAGCGCTGAGGTTGCACAGGCTTCTGTCGTCGCACGGAGCCTGAAATGTGCAGAAGGAGATGGGAAAGCAATAATTCAGGGGGCTATTTCTTAGCTATAGTGTTATTTCTGATTTAATGTTTGTGTGCTAAAAAAAAAAAAAAAGTTACAGCAGAAAAATCCCTAAAATAACTGTTTATTGAGGCTCCTGGTTCTGGGGGAAGAGTCCTCCGGAGCTGCCTGGCTTTTTATGCAAAAGTCAGTTTTATGGCTCTTCAGTCCTTGTATTTGATGCCAGGCAATCACTCTCATTCTCCTCCTTCAGTTTCCCAAGATTTCTTTCTGGTTTATACACAAGAGACTTTCAGGTTCTGCGCAAACCCCCTCTGGCCCTGCTGCCCGCCTGAGCATTTGAGGCAGCCAGAGAAGAGCAACACATGCAAAGCTGCAGTAACAAGGCTGTGGGAGTATTTTCCATTTCCCAAATCCTCCAGAGAGATGAGGTGGTTTTGTCTATAGGTGGTGCTGCATGAGCCTGGAAAAAAAGCTGCGTTTCCCCATGGCTTTGTCCCCAGGTGATGTTTCCCCGGGTGGTGTAGAACTAGCCCTAGGCCTCCGTAAGCAAGTCCGTTTTGAGGTCTCCATTTTTGAGGTCTCCATCTTGCTCCTCGTATGGTAGGAGCAATGGTCAGCTGTTTGGTGCTGGACTTCGGACCTCTTGATGTTATTTGAGATTCAATATAAAGTTGTAAAGCAAAAGCAGTGGAGCGGAACGATCATGAGGGTGACGCCAACAGCTTTCCAAGGGCGAAGCCAGGCCGCAGCACAGCGATGGCTCTCCTCTGTTTTGTTTTGGGTCTGGCATTTCAGTCATCTATGCAGCACTGCCCGTCATTTCTGTGCAGAAATTTAAATAAGTGAGCCCTTTTTCACTCTTTTTATCAATGCTTTTTTGGGGATAGTGTCTGAGGAACAGATCCAGTCATGATTTGTATTATACCATTCCTATTTTATATTTCTTGTTTTCTAATTTTAATCTTGGAAATGGTGAAACTCTATAAAATAGAGATATTTTCTTCAGAACCATCCTGTAAAACAAGAAGGGGTGAAACCAGAAGACTAGGTCTGAGACAGCCGTCAAATATACAGCGGTTTTATGTCAGAAAACAATAATAATAATTGTGGAATATACAATTGCTGTACTGACAAAACAAAAAAAAAAGTGCTTTTCATCTAAACAAATTAATTTGATTTATCGTGTTTCATATGTATGTTGTATTTAATATTTCTGTCCCCTTTAAACACGCCGTGGCTTTCCAAGAGCGTTGGAGAACTACAAGATCACGTTTTCAGCATTGTGGATGACCTCATTATTAATCAGAAAACATCTGGGGAGGCAAAGCAGTTTGTGTGTGTTCAGAGAGCTGTGGATGGATTAGCAGCTCTGGTGTGCACAGGCCACTGGATTGTCTGTCTTGCTTGAGGAAAGTCCTGGCATGTTCTTGTCTCCAGGTTTCATAGGCATTTCTCTGTGAGTTGTGTCATTTAGGGAAGTCTATTTTAGCCCGTATCTTGGAAGCTGGCAATGCCCCAGGAGCTGACTGTGGAGCCAGGGTAGATGCTGATGCCAGGTACTAACTGTGGTGGTTGATGAAGGAGATAACTCATGTCTGTCGCTTACCTGTGTTTACCAGCCCTGCGGTTGCACTGGGTCCGTTTAAGCATTCTTGGAGAGTCTCTCCTAAAGTGCAAGTGTTTTTCCTTTGTTTTGAGTTGCTTAGTGTACGCTTAGGTTGACACATCCTGCAGAGATTTTTATTAAACTTTCATATTGCGTTTTCAGCAGAGACCCCACAATTTGCTCAGTGCACATCAGTAGAGAAGATATATAATAAAAATCAGACAAGTGTACTTATTTCCCAGAATATAGACACTACCCTACCATTATGCTTTTTACATTTAACAGTATAAACAACAATTTAGTTTGCCCTTAATGTCCTAAATATGCTTAGATCCATCATGGTCAAAATCGAAGGGCAAGGCAAAAGGACGAAGAAAAGATGTTAAACGTTCCGCAGAAATAACCCAAAATACACTTCTAATATCAGAAGCACATTGTTAAAAAATGAGCAAGTAATAGTACAGGAAAGAGTGTGTATTTATGGTGTCACATAGTGTGGAAACAAAGCCAGGCTGTCTCTGATGTTGTTCATCCATCAATGGAAAAAGATTCTTTTGTATTACAGGGTTTCTCCCCCTGCTTATACAAGAAGAGGAGAAACACCTTGTGCTGGTTGCCTCAAGGAGGGCATCAACAGGTATCGCCACCACCAGCAGAACTGGCAGAAGAGTTGGCATCCTTTTGAGCTACACTGCAAGTTGCATATTCAGAAGTAGAAACTCTAAAAAAAATTTTTTTTTTTTTTTTTGTCTGCACAGAGAAGCTATTGCACAATAAGAGAGTGGGTGAACTTAAAACATGACACTTGCTCTACACTGTCTTTTTAGGTGGACATTTGTTTTGCTCTGCCAGTGGTTATTGCAGCAAGTGGACCATGTCTATACTGGTAACAAGTGGGGGCAGCTGTTCCTGAATGGTTGTTCTGGGTCCAAACCTATATCCAAGCATTCCATGGTAAACAAGCACCAAAGAATATAACAACTAAGCAGATTGAATCTAAGCAGCAGGGTAGGCTTGAGACCAAAGTTAGCCGTGTTGGCACAAAGTGTAGCAGAAAGCTAGGGCATGAGGTTTTACTGTTGTCTTCTCCTAGATGGCCCAGAGGCAAGGTTGCTCCTTCAGAGGCAATGTGCGGTGACAGACCACATCACCTAGGCACAGACCACACCAGACTGCAGAATAAATACTGTGCGCCGCTGTGGATTTCCCAGGCAGGGTTGACGAGGGATAGGGCTGTTGATTTGTTTGATTCTGACAGCTATCACATCACTTTCTGACTGAGAGTTAAGAGACGGTGAATGACAAGAGGCAAATGAAGAGTAAGTAGAAATGACCATCGAAGGGATGTGATGTAGGTAAGAGCAAGCAGTGAGGTAAACTACTCTGGCTGTGGGACATACTCCCTCTCGTCAATTTTAAGAAAAGAATTCTGCCCCACTCAAATAATACTTTTAACAGGGATTGTAATGAGTTAGGCAAATACCTAAAATACTTAAAAGTTTGGCTAAAAGTTGGGGTTTTTTTGTGTAGTTTCTTTATTTCCAGTGATTAAGTAGTGCTTGTACATTTTGTATTATTAGGAAACCTAAAGTCCAAGTTTGTGTCTCGTATTTTACGACATGTAAATAAAAGTTCTTTAGACAGTAGAATACTTGCAACCTTGCCTCAGCTCAGAAGTGTGATAGGTTGCACTGAGACTGAACAGCCATTTTGTGTCTTTCTGAGGAATCAAAATATGCTAGAGCAAAAATGTTTTCTCATACTTTTATATACAGCTTTTTAATATAATGCAGGAGTATATTTTATAGTATTTTTTTCATAAAAGGTTTGAACTTTGTATACTCAGCCTATCAAAAAAATGTATAAATTATACAAAAAACCTACATCTTTTTTTTTTTCCCTGGGAAGTGGAGCAGTTAATATTCAACATGAAATGTCTAATCTTTAAATACATTATAATCTAACTGCTTAGGATAATTTTTGCTTTAATACCTTAAGAGTCTGCAAAGCCTGAAGGATGGGATTATTAAAATGGAATTTTAATGTCAAAATTATCAGAGAAGAGAACATATTGCTAGTGTTCATAAAAAAAAAATGTATTCAATTTCTGTTTGATTTGCTCAAATAAGAGATGAGAATATATTTGATTATAGCTAGTAAGTATTCTGAAAGTTGATCAGATGACTGCAGGTCATTGCAACATAAGTGCTGTCAACTATGGGGATTAGTATATTTAAGACACTGAAATATGTGGTAACGTATAAACATACCTGGTCTAATGACTCAGTTATAAGCTTCCACGAAGATGCTGCATAGCGAGAGATTCAGGATTAAAAATCACATGGTTGCCACACAGGCAGCATTACTAACAGTCCAGGCATTAAAAAACAAACAAACAATCTTAATATGCCTTGCAGGTGTAAATAAAAATCTCTAACTTGCTTAGAATTTGATTTTTTTGAGTCTTCCTCCCCGGCTGTCGGGGCAGTGGGCTAGTGCCCAAGAGCAGAATCCAGGCTCCTTATAGCTGCAATAACTAGCCAAACTTCAGATTTTCCTAATAATGTAAAAATGAGCTCTGAAAAGTAGTAGACAATAGCATGGATGGGGCTCTGAGCAACCTGATCTGGTTCGAGATGTCCCTGCTCCTTGCAAGGGAGTTGGACTAGATGACCTTTGAAGGTCCATTCCAACCCTAACCATTCTATGATTCTATGATCTTGATTAAAAAAAAAAAACAAACCAAAAAACTATTAAGAATAATTTTATTTAACTACTAAGCAAATAATTAAAATAATTAATTAATTGAATATAGATGTAATTTAATATTAAATTAATTATTTTCTGGAACACTTCTGCTGATGCACCTGTAAGGTCTCTGAAGATCAGTACAATTTTGCCAGTTGTTTTTATTTAGACTATCATGTAAATCTTCCACAGATGACCAGAGAAACCTAGAGGTTGCAGCTCCAGTAAACTACCTCGAGTTGCCTTCTAGAGTCATGGTCTGGTTTTCAATAGAGGTCTGCCCTGTGACTTCTGGGAAGGCACATAAAATTGATCCAACTCAATGACAAGAGGGAAGGATTTGTGTTACATAAGTGCAGGCAAAAGGACTTCAGATCCAATTGCTTTAGGGGGTTTGGAAACCTGATTGAGTTGTGGCGACTTTTTCCTTCTTGAAAGATCTGGCATTGATTGTTTGGAATTAGTGTAATATTGCACGAGTTAACGAGGTAAAAATTACTGTTAGAAAGTCGCCTGCTGTGTTCACAGGCTTCTCCTGTGACGAACTGTATGGTGTGGATGTAAATTTGGCATGCTTGAAAATGGAAAGCAAGAGTAAGAAATGCATGGTTTGCCTGCAGAAAAACAGCCAAGGGGAAATAGAAAAGTGGTCCTGGTCAAAAATGAAAGTCTGTCTACAAGGGAAAGGTGCTGTCACGGTGAGGGTTATTTTTTAATCTCAGCAATAAAACTAAACAAATACTTTAGGGAGAGAAAAAGATGATTTTTACAACTAATTTAGATATCAAAGTAACATTCACGTTCATAAATCCTTTTTTATTTGCTGTGAGTGGTTGTGCACAGTTTTTACTTTCTTAAGAATGTTCAGAAGAATTGACCATCTTACAGTCAGCGCATTATGCATTTGCACAGATTATTTTCTCTCGCCTTTTTTCCTGTTAGTAAAAGTTGATTTTTCTGGAATTTTTCTGGAATTTTTCCTAAAGAATTTATATAATGAGTAATACACCTGAGTCAGTCGTTGTAACTTTTTTTTTTTTTTGTAATATTGGTAAGGATTTATTTGTATGAGGAGACAATCTATCTTACAAAGAAGAGTTGAAGACTAATAGAACAAAAAATACACAAATAACCCAGAGGTTGCAATATGTTTGTATAAAGTATTCAAACAATTTCAAATAACAACTGAACTTGTAAAAATCAGCATCTGTTCATGGATTATTCATGAATCAAAACAGTAAAATTTCTTCAATAAAAATAGTCTTCAATGAATAGGATTTATGCAACCAAAATCTCACCTTTAAGACTTTAATGCAGTTCAAATTCATTAATGTTAAAATTGTCCTGTGTTATAAATTTCCAAAGCAAGCCAACAAATACAAAAAAATCCAACTGAATAAAAACCCAAACCCAATAACAAGATGGCATTTAACTGTCCAAATTTAGGTAATTAAGTTGTTTTTTTTTCAGAAAATATATATTTGGAGTACATCTGTAATAGTGTTTGTCAATTTGTGAAGGAGGATTATCCCTGTAGCAATACAAACTTTTCTTTCTATTTTAGCAAATACCTATAATGATGAGTTCATACATAATGATTTACAGCTATTAATAGAAACTATAATAAGAAATCAATAGCCATTCAAACCTAAAAGTATAATTTTTACTCAACTAAGAGAGAGGTAGGAAGCTATCCTACAGTTTGGCATACAGACACAAAAAACCACAGTAGGTATCATTTTCAGAACAATGCACATTTTTAATTTATGAATGTTCTTTTAGAAACTTGTATATACAATCACTTTTTTTCTTTTTTTTTTTTTCCTCCAGTGCTACATAATTATAACTTGCAAAATGTAAATATTTATGAATTCACAGGATGTTTGCTGGAAGAGAAGAATGTTATACTTGCAGATTTTTCTTGTACTTGCAGGATTCACATAATATTATTTGCCATCATGATGTACTGAAAAAAGCAAAAAAAAAAAAAAATATTCTACATTTGACTTTTCTGAAAAATACCATCTGGTGTTATTTTTTGAGAGCTGGAGATTAGCTCTGTAATTGCTTATAGTTAGAGATAGACATTACTACATTTATTGACAATTTTATTCTCTACAATAATCTTACATTTAAATAGTGACTTTGTTCCTGAAGGATGCCAAAGTGATTAAACTGATATTCAAACTCTTTGGATCGCATCACCCACAACTGAAATGTAGCCATCTCTGGGGTGAAATATTGCAGCTGTTTAACAGCACTCAACAGCACTGTGTAACAGCTTTGGAAATGAAGAATACCTTATTCAAACGAAAACGGGGACATTTAGGTAGGCAAAATAATTATCCAAGTTGGTATGGGGCCAGGATGTTAGTGCTCACGTATGTACACCCAGAAGAAGTTACACTGAATCCTTAATAACCATAATTACTTGGGACCTTGGGTCTGCTGCTGGTCTCGGAAAGAGTGTTGCCCAAGTGGAGACCCAGCACAACTCAGAGCTGACTGAGGTGGTGTGCGCACTGTGGAAAATGTAGCTTGAGTCACTTGGGTTTTTCTTGACCGCCAGGTTATCGTGCACCAACTCTTGTGAACCTCTCCTTGTGTAGAAGAATTCCACTGTGGTATCTGTGCAGGTTTGGAGGCTCTAAGTGGATCTAAGTTGTCTGTCAGATAAATTTGATTACCAAAATGGATCTTGGAATATTTTATCTTTCCTTTACCCGCATTTCATCACAGTTCAGAGGTGGATATGACAGCACCTAAACTCCGATTAAGTACATGAAGATAACAGTGGCTTTCCAGAGACCTCTGTTGGCTTTCATATTATTCAAGAGATAATGATTGCGATCTACTTAGCCGTCACATCGCCTTACTATCCTGAGCTGCTTGTTCTCTGTTTCAGTTGATGTTTCCAAGCTGGACAAATATTTCAGCAAGTATTTTCTTCCACAGTGTTATGTTAAAACTGTTGATGCCATTAGACTTTCATCATACATCTACTGGTCGTGGATTAAACGGATTGGACTTGAAATATGAACTGCATCTGTCGATCTCAGGGCAACAATACATTTAGCTCGAGTACATCATCAACATTGAAAGAAAACACTTGTCAAAGTTAAAAAGCAAGCAACTCTTTGGTAAGTTATCTGCCTCCACATAAGCTTCTCTGCTCGTATATGCCAAAAGTTCCTTCTCACCCGTAGTTGCCAACCACAGTATATTTTTGCATCACTCTTCTGTTTGTCATCTACAGTGCTTATTGATGTGTGGTTACATCCAACCACGTGCACCAGGAATGTGCTCTTTCTCTTTATCCAGTTGTCAGAGATGATCAAAATATCATGCCTATGGATTTCTTCAGTTCACGTGTAGCAAACCTTCTGCTGAGCTTTCTGTAGCTGGAGATACTACATGACGGAGTACTTTACTGATTTATATTTTTACCAATACCTTGTCTAGCTTCTTATTCTTAATGTCTTGTTGAACAAACTCCAGACTACCTAGACTTCACAGAAGGGATCGATACTGCCACTCCAAATGAGTATAGATGACATTGAAGAGGAAAGTATCCTCTTAAAAAAGGCCTGTGAACATTGAAAACTGCCAGCGAAACCTCCATTCTTGGCTTGGCGAGTTTTGTGTTTTAGATGAGTAGAGTGTTGTATGGAATATGATTGGGTACCAAAGCCAGGCACTTCTGTTAAGGGAATTAGTCACATGGCTTTTACAATTAAGTCAGTTAAACTTTTTGATTAAAGCCTTTTCATCCTAAACTTCTAATTAATCAAATCAAATTTTCTGTAGGAAAGAATTATGATAAATTTCCCAACTTGCTAAAGGTTGGAGAAATTAAATTAAGAATTTCCCATTTTAATTTTTCTAAGTAAATTTTCCATTTTGGAAATGGAAAGTTGTATGGTTTTCATTATTTGGGAAGTCAGAGTGGGTGGTATCCATCTTCCATTTCATCTTCTCATCTTTGAAATTACAGAAAGGATAATTGTTGAAAGCCATTGTTTGATCATATGTAACTATTAAGCTATACTTTAGATAATCAATTTAATTGAGGTAAAATAATTGAGCCCTCGTGTAGAACTTCAGTTGAAAACAATCCTCAGAACTGTTTGGAGGATAAGATTGTGCAGCTACTGTCCTTTTTCCACCTGGAAAACCTAAAATCTTTCAAGTCCAAATAGGTCTTTTATGTACTCATTTATAGGGTGCATCCTATATGTATGCTATTTAAAATCTTCAGGTGTTGAACTTGCTTCTGGTGTTGTTCTGATAAAGCCTTATATATGTATATTTGTTTATTTAATCAAGAATTAGATAACATATAGCATTTGGTTATCATGAACATTAGTGAAGTCTCTTATTTCCCTGCCCCGTACTGTAAGAAATGACATCTTCTTGATGTAACTAATCTAAAACACATAGATTGTGATTTTCTTCAGCGAGTCAATGGCTTGACCAGGGCTGTCTCAATTCCTGCTGCGGCACTTGATGTTGTACACCCAGACAATTCACTGAAATATTTACTTCAACTTTTTTAAAGAAAAGCCTACAGTTTTTATTATTGTGGGTTTTTTTGTTGTTGTTTTGATGGGTTGTTTTTGTTTGGTGCTTTAGTAGTTTTTTTCCTTTCCACTTGTAGCAACAGCCTATTTTCCTAACTAGTTTCTTTTTTTTTTTAAGGTGTGTAACATTCAAAGCTGTTTCAGGTTCTTGCAGTAGTGTTTGTATATTTGCTTCCTGAGTGTAAAGTCAGACACTTTGTAGGGAAAAAAAAAAAAATCTTCAGGTTTTGTATCTGCAGGAAAGCAAATAAAAAAATGAAAATGGATTTTTTTTTTTTTTTTAAGAGAAGTCATACAAAATGTAAATCCATTGTATGATTTTGTGACAGTCAAACACCAACATTTTTTTCTCTGTTTGGTGTGGTAATAATGCCGTTAGCTTTTGGCTTCCTTAGGAAACAAAATGCATACATAAACACAAAGACCTTGAATCTCTAAACATAATGATTTGAGAGCAGAAAGTTGTAATACTTCTGTGTCAAAACACAAAGATTTTCTGTTTGATAATGTGGATCCATTCGCTTTGCTGCAGAGAGACAGCTGTTCTGTGAATGTAGGGGTTTTGAGATTAAACACTACAAAGGATATCAGGACCAAACTTTTCTCTTGTTTTCACTCTCTTCTTAGTGATTTTTAGGGAAAATACTTCAAATGTTTCATTTTCGTGTCCACTTCCACCTAACTGTACTTCATACTAGTATTTCAGTGCAAGATTCACTAGTAAAACATAGTCTTTAATATTTTTGTTCATTGTACTTACTTATTAACAAGCATATTAAAATATAAAAGTATAAAAAGACACCATAAATGTATATTGGGAGAAAAATATAAGTACTGTCTGACTCTGAGTCAGTTCTTACTGCTGCAATGGGAATTCTTCTTGGGTTCATGTCCTAAATCTCTGCTCAGTATGAGCAGCCGTATTTGCTGCAAAACAAAGTGTTTTCCTGCAAAGTGTGTTTTTTTCAGGGAAAGAAGTTGACTTTTTTTTTCACCTTCGTTTACAGAGTTCCCATTGACTTTTCTGGTAGTAGAAATCAGGCTGAGTGATTTACTTTTGTTTGTTCCTGTCTTTAGTCCACTACTTGTCTGGCATCTGCTCTGTGCAGAACGGACTTTGTGGGAGGACGAGGTTTCACTGGTGGCTTCTGGAGACTCTGTGTCCCTGCTTGGCTTTGTACAGCATCTGCAATACTGACACTCCAGACTGTCTAACCTAGGCAGTATTTAATATCTATCATAATAAATTAATATAAATTTCGTAGAAATAAACCAAGCCAGCTTATATGTAACTTCATTTTCCCCTTCTTTTCTGTCTTCTGCTGCTCTTACTCCTTTAGAATTATCAGCACAGACATTTGTGAAAGGAGCATTAATCCTGCATCTAGAACATAGATAGATCTGTGGAAATGTTTTGTTTATTTTCTGACAATTAAAAAGATACTTATATAATATTCTCTTCATTGCTAAATAAAAAGAATATTTTGAAGTGATAAAAAGTAAACAATAATTTCAGGGCAAATGGAAAACATCATTCCACTCAAAATTAATGTTCTTATTTATGACAGGAGACTATTTTGGAAAGCTTTTTCCACACACATTTGAATAATATTTTGAATGAATTCTCATTCTAAATTGAAAAACAAATCTTGCCTTTTGATATAAAAATAGTTTGCACATCTTCATGCTAAAAAGACTTCAGAAAAACCTGCGGAAATTATTTTTAAACAAAAACTGTTATATTTTGCAATTGACATAGGTGTGTCAAATTGTATGTTTTGTTATAAATTACGAACAGATGTCTCTCACTTTAAATTTAGGGCCATATTATACCATATACTTTTAGCAGATACTAATGTTTTGACTGCAGGTTGTTAAAAACTTGAGACCTAATTGGCTTTTTTGTCGGCAAGCCTGCTCCTGGGGCATTAGACTGGCAACACTCCTTCTAAAGGAGTATTTCGTGGCTCTGTATACTGCTAATTGGTAGTAAACATTTGCATTTATGTGAACACAGGTAATGTAATTTTAAATACAGTTGTGGAACACATCTGCTGAATAATTGACCATTCTCTAGTCCCTTTTGAGAGCAGAAGTTCATTTTAGGGGTATGCCGTTGTTAAACTACAGATGTGGCTGTCTGGATCTTCATGACACCAGTAGAAGATGATGATGCATATTAGGAGACAGATTATGACGTTCTGTGCTTATTTTACAGGTTACTATTAATCTTCAATTCAACTATTTTTTACAGCCTAATGACAAAGAAAGGGCCACGCTAATATCACACTGTGGACAAGACTCTTCACAATGAGATGAGACACTATGGTGAGATTTGAAGCACATTTTTGTCATTTTAAATTTATGGAAAAGTGACTTCCTGTGACTTTCTTGTTATTTTTCATCCATATTATTACATCATAATGCAAATCATTTTAATATGAAAATTAGGAATTAGTATAAAGATCTGTGAAATTCTAACTTTTCTGTTACTAAAGGAAAACTTGGAAAGTGTTCTGCCTTGACAGAGAACTAGAAAGGCACTTTCCTTGATGTGTGAAACAATCGCGTTTAGCAAGTTCATGCCAATATAAGTAGTGTTGGGAATGCTTCCACAGTTGGTTTGGTACAGGTATAACTGAACAAAAATTTCAGACATCTATGTTACTACAGTATCTGCACTGATCCATAGGGAACTTGCATGTAAGCTCAGAATTATCCAGATATGGTGTGTTTTGTTGCCTCAGAGTTACTAGTTGTGGTACTTCTCAGATCAGTGAAGGTTCTAGAAATGTTTAAGGACTTTGCTATATTGATGTTAGTTGCTGAACTGAAACCCAAATTTGAACCCTGGAGTGTTTTTCTAACGTATTGCGCCCCTCCAGATCTGGACAGGGAGACTGTGGTCAGCTGAAATAACTAAATGTGTAGTAAAAAAGCAGGATGCTGATGCAGTTACAAAGTCTGCCTCTAGTTTAAATCTCACCGCATAACCTGCATGTACCTGCTGGGTTGCAATATTGCTGTCAGTTCAGGAACGCAGATGACTGTTTTCTTCCCTGCAGGTGCACAGCAAGTGAGTAATCTATAAGTACCTGTGAGGTAGCTCCAGATGGCTCGTATCTTGCTACCTTGCTGTACCTCCACCTTTCTGGTAAGTCTTTTAGGCTTTAAATACTTGTTGGCACTCTTCAGTGCTTAGAAATATACCCATAGCTTAATTGGAAAACACAATATGAGTGTTTTTGAAAATGATTTTTGAATCCTTTCCATCGTGCTCTACCTTTCTGGATACACAAGGAATTTGGATCTGATTAGCAGCTATCTAAGTCTCAGAATAAGCCCAGGCAGACAATAGAAGTCATTATACTTTCTATAGGGGGAAAAATGTCTCTAGACGGACTCATTTGCACAAACTAGGTAGCTATGTCTTGTTGTTTTAATTGGAAGTTAACAAAATCTACACATGTGGTCTCTGTTTTGAGATGTGGAAATAGTTGTCTGTGTTTTAAAGAGCTCTAAACCTGAACAATAAGTATTTGGAAACGCAGACTAGGGCAAACTTCTGATTTAGGCTTTGTTCATGCTAATTTGTAACCTACAGTAGAGTTAGCTCATTGAGTTATGTCTAGGAAGCAATATATGTAAATTATTTTTCAATGAAAATGCCTATTTTATATCTTCTACCAGAAAATTTTAGTTTATCCCTTCAAACGATTTTCTACCACTGAAAACAGGAATGGCAGATCTCCAGCTGCCTACATGGAAGCCTCTGTTCAGAGAAATTGGAACTGAAGGACCCTGCCAGGAGGGACCCCAATCTGCAGCGGGGAGGAAGGTGCCTGATGTCCCCGGCTTTGTCCTCCAGATCTGACCTTCCATAGGAGCTTGCCTGCAACACAGCCAGAAAAACTGCACCTCTGCTTTCACTCTCTGCAGATATCTGTTGTAACGTGCTGGAAAACCTGACAACTTGGTATCCTGTTCAAAAGGTTGATCAGAGTCTTCCAAGCCAGCCAAAAATTTCTGAAGTCCATTCGTTGTAAGTATACCCTAAAGTTGCTTGATGTAAATTCAGTTGCACTTTGAAGAAAGGGCCAGAAAACCACATGTAGTTCCTAGTTAATTAATTATTTTAGTAAACAAGCTACTGGGACAAATTGGAGTATGTTTACTGTATAGAAAATGTGTATAGTGTCTCTGCATCGCAATAGTTTTCCCATATCTGTTTATCAGTGAAGTTGGACCTGTGGCTGGGCAGAACATCATTGATTTCAGTGCTGTTCTGTGTGTGGCAGGAGCCTTTCTGTATGGCGTTTATGGAGTTTATGGGGAAAAAAAAGTTATGTTAAATATTGAGTTTTCATCTCATGACTTCCTTTGCATTTGACCGCTACCTAACACAAAGGCTCCTTACAGTAGTCTTAAAATTAGAAAAATTCTGGAATGCAATAAATTAATAAAGAAAAGCAGAAGGTTGCATATAATAAGATTTTCCAGGGTACCCTCTCACTGTAAGGCATTAATTACACTGGAGCATTGTATTTTTCCCCCCACCAATAGGATGTCTTGGAAATTATTTAAAGTGTGGCGGACTTAGACTTTTCAGAAACTCTTATGTAGCAGTTATAGGAAAACACATATAAAACCACTAAGATGCACAGTCATCTGCTGCAGGAGCTGTTTGTCCCTGTATTTGTGTAGCATCCTCACTTCAGTGGGACTTGAAATTTGTTTCTCACTCTGCATCAAGATCAGCTAAAATGCATATCTGTTTAACTCATTATTTCTGCCATTGTATAGAGTTGGCTTTATTCACACGGTGTTGGCTTCGAAAACAAAAATCCAGCCCAATATCACCAAGTTCCCGTGTGTGGCTTAAGGAATTACACATTCTGCCTTTTGAGAGTGTAAAATTATAGTTGTATAACATCACCTAGCAGTTCTTTACTGTGAGTTGCATTTTATTACCTATTTCAGATATAGCCATGAGGTAACAGCTAAAAAGGTCACAGTGCAAATACATGTGCAGAATTTAAACGAGAACTTATTCTTTCTCCAATAAACACACACCGGATGCAAAGGAGGAATTGGAAGGTTTTCAGAAGGCAGTGCGGGCCAATCCGGCTCTCATCGGGGACCTTTTCAAAGATTAGTTTCTGATGTCCGTAGAAGCATATTGTGTGAGCCTGGTTTTAGATAACAGGCCGTTTCTGTGCATTGCCATCTCCTCTGAAAATGTTCCGGCTGCACAGGTCTGATTGCTGGATTTCGCGGTGTCCTGTGAGAGCTGCAAAACCTCGGCAGTCCGAGCGGACCGGCTGCCTCTGTAAAGCGAGCCTGTAAAGCTTTATTTCCTTCTGGGAAAGAAAGTATATCTGAATATTGCCCAGATTTCAAATGACCTGCCCCAGTACTAAACAAAGATTCAAAGGAAGAGAGAAGGGGAAACCTTTCCAGGAATGAAACCTCAGGTGATCTGGTTTCTATTCTCAGCTCCAACACTCGCTTTTTTTGTCAGCCTTGATAAGTCATTTAGCTGTGCCTTTTTCCTCATCTCTATAATAGGGATAACAGGAGTGTTGTAAAGCCAAAATCAATATTGCTAGTAAAACACCGAGGGTCACACTTACACAGAAGGCCCACACAAGTGTGTATGTGCTGTTTAAGACCTGAAAGACCTGGCAGTAAAACCCTCCGCTGGGACCAGGTGTCCTTAGGCCAGATACAGAGGATGAGGGCAGAAAGCAATCATTGACATGTGAGATTTGCTTTAACAAAGCACGTTGAGCCCTTTTTGGGTGAGTCATACTGAGTAGCAGTGAGGGAGAAGGTCTTCCCACCCTGACAGGACTCATAATCTTTCTGGCCAGTGGGTGGGACATGACAGGAGCTGTTCCCAAAAGGACATCAGCACAACCTGATCTTCTCAATAAATATTAACAAGAATTAGCTAGAAAAGAGGTGAGAAAAATGTCACTTTCCTCCCCCTCCTATTCTTGGATTCAACAGCTTGGGAATGTTTGACTGAGCCTGCTAGTGTTGTAGAAATGAGGAAAGACCCTTCCAAGCTGCACATTCGGCTTTTACAGCAGCTGAAATGCGCCAGTGGCAACATGCAGGTTGTGGGCCTTCTCCATCAGACCTCAATGGCCAACTCTAGGTCCCTGACTAGAATGAAACTTTAAGACTAAAACTTTAGGATAGGAAAGACTAGACTAGACTATTTCAGTTGGAAGGGACCTACATCCATCATCTAGTCCGACTGCCTGACCACTTCAGGGCTGACCAAGAGTTAAAGCATATTATTATGGGCATTGTTCAAATGCCTCTTAACCACTGACAGGCATGGGGCTTCTTTCTTTCAGATTTTTCTCAAACTTTCTTTAAGTTTGACTTAGAGATTCATTTCCAAAAGCAAAAACCTGTGGCTGTGAGAATCTCTGTTTTATAAGCTGTCGGTTTGAGTTTCTCAAAGCTGAGTGACTGCATTATTGGGACGATGTGTCATTCCTGATTACATTTGCATGTTGGTTTAAACGTAACACTACATGCCAGAGCTTCCTAACTGGATGTGATGCAGCATCAAAGTGATGTTTCATGCTCTGGGAATCTTAAGAAGTCATTGAAGGGAGAAAACTGAGATGCCTATGGGAGGAATGACAGAAGTTTGGGCTTGATTCTACTCTTATCAAGGTAAACAGCAAAACATATGTTGACTGAGTTTGACGCAAGATAGGGCTGTAATGACTCTGGCAAAGTAGGTGGTGTCTTATGATTTGTCAGCCCTAAACTTCTTAGGAATGGAGTGTCCTTCCATTGTTTTTTAGAATTGCCCGTTTCTTGTAAATACATAGTACAATAACTGCTGGTGTTTTATTTATAAAAATGCTAGTGGAGGTATTTATTATAAATGAAATTAATTTTGAATTATCTTGCTTTTCCATTCATGAATCATTTCTGCAAACAATGCTCTGTTCTTATTATTCACTGTATAATGTGGAAGGAGACCTCTTATATCTCCTCTATCTCCCCTTGCCACTCTTTCTTCAAATTCTTCCCTATAGGGACAGAATATTTGGGAGCAATTTCACTAATATTCTTGAAGCCACCTAATCTTCTCCTCCACACTGCATTTCTGAAGGCCTGATATATAGGACTGGAAGAGTCTGTGCCTGTTGCGGAGTCATGCAGGCTACGTGGTGGTAAAGCAGATTGTTTGACTATCTGCTAGTGCATGGAGGCAGAGTGGATTATTTCTCAAAACATCTTGGATTGCTGTGCCAAATAATGGGCACCCTAGAGATTGAGAATGGAGGTGTAATGTGTAGTAAACCCATGAGATTTTGTACGACCTTTGTGAAAGCAAAGCTCATAGAACTATCCAATATTATACTTTCATAGAAAACCCTAGTAGATTTTGTTTTCATTGTATTAGAATGGAGTTTGCAGTATATGAGACCTGGGGACATGGGAGACTGTAAGCCACTAGTATCTGATAATATGCAAAGGGTCTTTAACTAAATTTGCCAAATGCCTACTGCCAGTCCTACACAAGGTCCTACGGAAACCATGACGAGAAGCAGATGATGACTTTCTGCTCTGTAGCCTGATGGATCCAGCTGTGGAGAAAGAGAAGGCAGTACAGAGAGGGCAAGGCTCCAGGAGAACATTCACTTTCACTAGTTGTGAGTTGTTTCATTTCTGATTTTGCTTTTCTACATTTTTTTTTTTTAGCATGTGCTTGTTTGTATTTAGTTAGTGGATCCTGTTCCCAAGATTCAAATTACCTATCCGACTTTATAAAAATTCATTTTTTTTTTCAATCTGGGAAAAGTAGCACTTCCTGTTTGAATTCATGCTGAGATTCAAATACAAACCAATCTCCTGTTCTTGAAATACACAGAAATCACTACCTGCTAAATACCCTGAAGTTTTTGGTTAGACCAAATATTTTCATACTCTCCGTTGTAAACAATGTGTATGATGGAAGAGTAAAGATTGGGACTAACTGCCTACCATATTTAATGACAGGAACAAAATAAGATTAATTTAAGTTTCACAGAACACAAAAAATGTGCCTTGAAACTGAGTGAAAGAGAACTGGCAACATTTTGTTCTCTGATGTACAAAACCTGACTAAATTACTGTAAAGTAAATGAACAAAGAAAAAAAAAAAAAGAAAAAACCCCCAGACCTACCTGCTTGATTTTTGATTGCCTGCGGTCTGCGATTTTATGTGCAAAGTTGGAATCCAGAGGGGATCTCAAGTCTTTTTATACAAACTTTATAATGGAAATGCTGTCAAATTCTTAAGTACAGCGAAGTAAATGGCACAGCTATAACAGGTTAAAAAAAAATATGAAAATGCTCTGAACCCGGGGTGAAGGCTAGCTGTCTTGACACTGAACATAGAAAGGTAAATGATTGGAACTTTAATTACTTTGATCCGTCATGCCTTGTAGCTATATGTCAGCTAAGCCAACAAAACTGACACAGAACAAAGGCCGTGACTGTTTCAACATCTTAACTCATTTCTTATGGTTGATTAATAAGTCTATTGAATGAAACATGCGATGAGAATTGAGAAAAACATCAAGTGTGTGTTTATACACACACATCCCATGCATATGATTTTTCTTCGTTGGATGTCTTGGTCCAGACTATGGAGCAGTAAACAGTGGCGTACCCAGTGTACAGCTCTTACCATAAATTGTGACTGGGAAGGAATGTCTATGAGCAACGTACAGGCACAGTTTGGTGGGACGTTGTCCTTCGCTAGGTTATGTCTGTGATTACATGAACACAGATGTAGTAATTTTTGGAATGCTTCCAATTCTTTGGTCTCCTATTATTTACTGGTAGAGCCTAAATTCCTACTAAACTGAATGTTCTTGACCACCCAGCAGTTTCTTTGATAACAAGGGAAGGCCCCTAAAGATATAGTCAAGCCCGTACTATAATATAAAGTACACTTTTTCACAGGGATCTTGCTTTCTAGGGTACTGTCTTTCCTTTTTAAACTCCATCCTTTCTCTAAGTCCGTAACAAGTCCCTCCTAAGTACAGGAGTCCAATGGGACGGCTCATGTTTATGACTCGTACTCAAGTGATCTCCTTCATTCCTGAAGGATGCTGTGGATTTGTCAGAATGAGGCAACTATGAACTTCTGACCCAAACTAGGATCTAAAGCTTTCACTTTAATTTCCTCTTCATACAAATTGTTCAGTTCAGTGCTGACTTTGGGGGTACTTCTGTGGCTATACTAGTATGCTTGATATTAATAAAAGTGATTTCCAAAAATACAATCCAATTGACACCGTCGTGATGAGACACAATTTGGCCCACATAGCAAAACATAAAGCAAATCACATAAGCTGATGGTAAATGATAGATAATGTGTGTGTCAGATGCAAAATCAAAATATTTCCATTAAAAAAGGTGTTCTACGTCAGTTGCACCAGGAACTATATGAACAGTGAGGAAATGTGTGTGGGGAGCTGCATGGCTATGATGTCTACCACAACTCATTAGATCCCGTAACATCCCAGTGAGACATGCCAAATAAGGAACTGCCATGCCAGGGTGGGCACCGAGACTCGATCCCTCCACCTGCGTGATTCATCCAGCCGGCAATCTCAGACTTTCAATCATTTACATAAATCCTTTGCAGAAATAACTACTCAATTCTCCCATTTGAAGTGTACATTGAATTACAGAATCAGCATTCAATTTTAGATGTTTTTTCCTGTCTGTAATATTGCTTGAACTTGGAGCTAATTTTTAAAGGAAGTCCTTCAAGATGCAGTTGAAATAGCCTGCACTGAATTTCTCACAACTCATTTGATGCTATTTTCCAGTCAGCACATCTAGTTCAAGACCCCTCTCTTCCATCATTTGAAGCTCTGGAACATTAAACACTGTCTTGTGTTGTAGTTTGAATATGAGATTACTTAAATAGCAGTGAATATCTCTGCAACATATCTGCTCTACAAAGGGAGCACACGTTTGGATGCTGCCTGAAATGCTAATATTTTACAGAAAATTATATAAAGCCATTCATTAACTAGCTATTTTTTCCTTTGTGCAATATTTTACAAAATTTGATTCTAAACTCTAGTTCAGCAACTAAACCAGTGATTTTATTTGAAGAGAAGCACTAAAGAGCTGGCTTTTAAAACATTTAACTCTGATTTTTGCATTTAAAAAGTATGCTAATATTATGAAGGATCAAATTGCTAGAATATTTTTATGAAATCAGCTATTTTTTTCTTAAAGTTTAGAGAGTAAAGTAAAATTGGGTATAAATAGAAGGCAATCAATTAATTCTTTCAAGCTAATTTATAGATTTGAGTACATTCCATGTCCCATGCAAGTTAATAGGAGTCCTTTAGCTTTGATTTAAATGCTGACCAGATATAATCTCCTGAATTTGGCACATCTTTACTGTATGTCCTAGTGCAAAACTTGTCTTATGGGGCTATACAAGTACTTTCAAATTTTTTTACAATGCTATGCTTCTTTAAAGTACAGTATTATTAAATGGTATATATATGCATGTCTTTCAAACTAGTTTGATATTTGAATGCATTATTACTGTTACGGCAGCCTATTATTACTCAGGGAAATAGGCAGTTAATTTGGTGTAAAATATAGGAAATAAAATACCCACATGGGTCCTTTACATAGGCTTCCTACCCACTGAGTAATAGTGTAGCAACCCCGTAAAAGGCAGGTATTTTGCATTTAAACAGCCTCTAGTAAGGACACGTGTAATAAGGATAGTTTTGTTACTCACAAGCATAGTTGGAATTTGTCTATACTAAAAGCGATCTTTGTGACCTATTCTAATTTTCATTTTCTGTCATTGCAGAAAGTTAATCCAGATCATACATTGCTATTATCTTTGCTAATATAATTTCTAGTATGTTACTATAATCATACATTGCTAATAACTGATATAGATTGGGCATTTTTACCTGGAAAAAATAAAGAGATATCCGAATTGTACAACGTAGATGCTTGTATGATGGAGCAAAAAGTCCTGGGAATGGCACGCTGAGGGAAAGATCAAGGAAATGTCAGATTTATTCCCATTTGTGACATTGGCCTGCTGTCTGCCCTTGAGCAAGTTACATCATGAGTCTATATCTTGATATGATCACATGATGCAATGCTTAGCTTCCTTGAAGAAGTGTTTTAAGATTGACAAATGAAAACCTACTATATAATACACTATCAAATGTAGTTATTATTGAGTTACCAGTTACCACTACTGAGTTATTAACTTGGCAAAAATGTGTCTAGAACAAAAAGGGCAGCAGGATAAAAGCAAATACTGATAACGTTTCTTTTCTTCCCTCCCTGTAGACATCGGATGGTAAAGGAAACAAATCCTCATGTGTTGTCTGAGCCCAGCAGGGAAATAGGCATGCTTCCCAAAAAGAGAGAAAATAAATAAAAAATGCAAGCAAAAAAAAAAGAAGCTAATCCTTCATATTTATCTAAGAACTCCTGAACTCCATTTAGATAGGTATATTCTTTCTTGGGGCGAATGACTTAATTTAAATTAACGTTATATAGTTTATAAAAATATTTTTTCAGGTCTCTTGGCGTTTCCAAATGAAAATTGAACTTTCTAAGACCTTTCCCCATAATATAATAAAAGTATTTCTAGTTTCACGAATGTCTAGTAAAGAATGTTTTATCCATCTGTAAGAAAGTTTGTTATTTAAACCTGGAAGAAAACACTGCAAAATATTGTATATGGCACCTGGTACAATATAAACATTGCTAAGAACTCTTTAGTGACTTTGAAGTCAGAAAAGATAGAAAATGCAAAAAGCAGAAAACACTCGAAAAAATATCTGAAAAACATATATATATCTGTAAAATATACCTGTTTAAGTAACGAAAATTGCATATACAGTGATTTTCTTTCATTTTTGATGACACGATGATGAGCATAAGAAACATGATATCTTTAGTTTGAGAGCACCTATGCCTGTTTCTTTTAAAAATGACATAAAGGTGTTTTGAAAGACAGAGCTGATTTCAAAAATGGTGCTATAAGTTATGGTATAGGTTGGCTTTTTTTATTCTAAAGTCATCTTCATTGCTCCAGTCCATGCTACACCCCAACTTTGTAGTAGTAAGTGAGGAGTGATTCACATATGTTGAGTGTTTTTATTAAGAATTTATTTTGATTATGGCTGAAACTGATTCCTCAAGCCAATGGTCTGTATAAAGAAAAAGCATTAACTGTAGGGATAGAATTGATTAGTGAACATTCCTGTCTGGTAGCATAAGTAAAGACATCAAGGGAGGTGGAAAAGAAAGACATGAATCAGCAATCACAGAAGACAGGGCAAAAGAGACTGGAGAGGTCACCTAATGCATCCCTGCCTCAAGGTAAGATCAACAATACCTATGTCAGTCTTGACAGATGTTTGTTTAATTCTTTTTAAATGCCTGCAGTAATAGAGATTTCCTAACTTCCTCAGCATATTATTTCAGTTGGTAACTATCCCGACAATCCAGAAGTTTTCCTCAACTCCTTACCTAATATTTTTTTCTCTTCAGTTTAGTTTCCTCTTATTCTCTTAGTAGTTGTCAAGAACTCACTCCATTAACATCACGGATCCCTTTCACCTTTTTTGAAGATTGCTACTATATATTTCTTGAGGAAACATCTACCTTCTTTGTCAGCATCTCTCGTTTCTTTTCCACTCAGAGTGAAAACAGAAGCTTTAAAAACAAGATTTCTTCCTCCTTGTAGAGATAAAGAAATTTCAAGTTTATCCCTCAACTTGTTCAGAATACGAATGAAGCCCCAAGAGATCTCGTGAAAGCACATTCTTGCTTGGCTTTTATCAAAACACCTGGAATGCCTGAAGCCTTGATTTGAGTTGCCATTAATGAAGCTAACATGTACATTTTGTAACGCAACTTACTTTGCCACGCAGCAAGCCCAACTGCCATGTTTCCTACAGATCTGCTTGTGCCTCATGTGTTCTGTTTCCTAAACTGACCTTATATGTGCATTTTAGCACTATTTAGCTTGCACAATATTATTCAATAAAATACATGATATTTAGAGAAACAAGAATAATTTTGTGATTCATCATCACAAATGCTGGTGGCTAGTTTATCACCTGCATCTTCTGAAAGAAGTGAATTCCGTGCCCAAGTTTGCCATTTCAAACTGCCTGGACTTGAGCTGGAAAGGATTGCTGACTTGAGCTGGAGAGTTCCCACAAAGGCGTAGGGTGGCATGTGTAGAGACGGCCTCTGGCCGGGACCCCTATCGCATGTACTTCCTTGATCAAAATTAGCAGTTTTTTAGATGCAGTTCATTGGCCAATGATAAATATCCAGTCCAGCTTTCCTAATCTGTCGCCCTTTCGTGGTAATAAAATCCTACGTATGAGCCAAAGTTAAACTTTGTTGTGATAGTAGAGGATCAGGAATTCATGACTAAGATAATGTGTCTTGAAAATGCCAAAAAGCAGATGGCGAAAATCCTGTCATCTTGGTCTGTATTTTTCAGCTGTTCCTAATTTAAGCCTATCTCAACCTATATATTTATTCTACTCAATATATTTGAATGGAGCACAGGGAGAGTATGGGTGGTTACCTCTCCTGTAGGTGGTGATGGGACATTCAGAGTAAAGGAAAGAGGTCTTTTCAGGTCAATACGGCCCCAGATTCCTAATTCCTTAGACTTCTAAAGGTCTGTGCTAATTTAGGATACCAGGAGTCTGAGCAAATGTCATTTTTCCAGTTGAGATTTTTGCAGGACAGATTTTCATCGTCTTCTTCAGCAAATGTTGCTCTCCCTATCCCTGCAAGCTTCCTAACTATCCTTCTTATACGTAATGCTCTGTCACCTATGTGTTAATGATGATCTAGCAACAGCAGGCAAGTTCTAAATTGAAGTGGTATTGTGTGAAAAAGCTGGATGAGAGACCTGGAAAGTTCTGCTTCTTGGCAAATATTATTTAATGTAGGTGATGGAGTGCTTTGACTAAAGAAATGAATCTCTTTATCAGACTGTCTATCTATCTGTCCATACATCTGTTTATCTGTGTATTTATTTAGACTTCACTCAGGGAAAATATTCAGAGAGAACTTAGTTAAAAACCTGAGATTTGGAGGCTTTGGAAGGACGTCTTGTATCTGCTTTCCTCCTCTTATATAAAAAGATGAAAGAGATTTTATTTAAACCTATGGCATTTTGATGAAGGGCTTTAAGGTTTAGAATACACTTTTTGCTTTCCAAAATCATTGTTTTCTTTATTTTTGACTGAAAAAAGTTTGTGTAGTTTTATGTATTGACATGCCAATTCAAACCATGCCACTTTCCAGGCCTCATTGTATTTCCTCTTCAGTTCTATTTTAAAAGTTTAAATATTCAGCTATTTGTATTTAAATATCATCATGTGAAAATATTAACCATTAAAAAAGATTGTGGGACTGTATGTTGCCTGCTATGGGTGGCATAGAGCTGGCAATGTACAGATAATAAAGGTAATAAATTTCACTTAAAGAAGAATACGTTCTGTAGGCTGGAACATTTCTACAAACACTGCAAATGAGCTATAGCAAGTTTCACAGACAAATGAAAGTACTTTGAAATAATTTCACCCAAACTACTGCAATAGATTACCAATTATCTTTAGTTTACAAGGCTACTTTATGAAGGGGACAGTCCTATCTAATCACGCGAAGGTCCCAGATACTGTGCAGTCCACTTTGACGTATTTACTGCCAAACATTTCCAGAATACAAATCTCTTACTTACAGGATACCAGCCCCCGTAATACTTCCTAAACAATCCATAAATAATTCTTATGTGAAAAGTTATGGGCAAAACTGACCCTGACAGAAATTTCAGCTGCAGAAAGTCTGCTGCAAGAAAACCTTGGTGGCTTTTGAAAGGGAATATTTTTATAAGGCTCGTTTAGCATGAAAGATAGCAATGGCTATGCTCAGGTTGAGGTAGGACAACCAGGAAGAGGGCAACTAGCAGTGATTCTCACCATTCCAGCTCCTGAGGAATTCACTAACCGCTAGATGACCCCTGCGTTCACTGAGATACACAAGAGCAAGAAGAAGAAATCTCAGCTGCCCCATCTTCAGACATTCTCATGGGACACAATATTTATCTTCATAGAGACAGGAGCAATCTTCAGGTCATTGCAACAAATCCAATTTTTTTTTTTTTCTGCATTATCAGATTTTAATTAACGTATAAGACTCTTCTACCCTGTTTTCTGGAATGGCGGTTTTTATTGGGTATTTAAAACTTTATTTACATGACTACATGGCTGACCTGTAACTTAGCCCCAGACCTGGAGGACAATTGAATGATTTTCAGCTAATTACTTCTATTTAATTTGTAGTGTTTAATTTCTATAATGTCAAAATGTTTTGTCATTCTTCTTACAATTTTTAACGCAGTGAATCTATACAAAAGGCAACAAATTATTGATTCTTTAAAATTACTAAATTTTACCTTCAGGATTAATGGGCCAAAAAACTGTTTTCAATTTCTTTGGAATTAGTGTCTTGCCATACCCAACAGAAACTTTAATACTTTTGCCCCTGGAAGACACACCTACAATTTCTCTTTCAGATGTCATGTTATTTTGGGACATAGCTTCTCTTGAAACATATTATTCACTAGTATACAGTATATTCTTTAAGAAAAGAAAAAGAATCCAAATAATTGGATTGCTAATATTTTATTTTTAATAAAAACAAAATTATAACTTATTTTTGAAGGGTAAGTATCTGAAATACCCAGTGATATTTACTGTCTATATAGCAGGTTCAACGTTTTATTTTTCCTGTTATAGATTAGGCCATCTTTGGTGAATTCACATGCCATAGCCTGTATGAATTTTTCTGTAATTCAGAAAATTTTCATTTGAAGCTATGATCCTTATTCTTTAATTTCTTTTTGCTTTTCACCTGGTTTTCCTGAAATAATTAGATTAAAAATATCTTTGTAAATTTTTTCCTTATGAAAAATATTTTTATTAGTATAGACCATATTACTGTTTTTTGAATTTTCAAGATTTTTTTTGAACAAAAAAAAATGTTAATTTCAATTCCTTAAAAATAGTTTTAAAAAGATTGATATTTGGTAATATCAGTCTTTCTGTCACAGTTTTTATTTTCCCACTACCATACTACTTATTTCCACTTAATTCTTGTCAAGCACATAACACAGAACAGAGGGGAGAAGAAATATTCTTGGCTGAAAACATTGGAGTAAATCACAGCCCTTGTGAGAAAATGTCATGAATAACTATGTAGAACAGACAGGACTTAGATTTTTACGAGGAAGAGATAGAGAGAAAAGTGCAAGGACCCAATTTGTCTACATCTGAATGATAAAGAACTGACTGAACCCTTCTGGTATTGAAATCTATGCTTTTAGAGAGAGTATTTTAATTTTTTAACATAGTATTTTGATCACCAAACCGTTTATAGTTCTTAAGGTCAGAAGGAACCATTGCAGTGATATAGTTTGACTTATACAGTGCAAACTATAGGGCTCCCTAAATTAATTCCCAAAAAAAAAAAAAAAAAGGAATACGTGTTTTAGAAACATAACTTTAATTTGAACATATGTTGATGGAGAACCCACAACTCTGGTAAGCTGTTACAAGTTTTTGTTACTTTGACTCTTAAAAAAACACATATATTTTTTACCTTGTTAACATAAGGCTATTTTGAACTTCTGTCCAGTGTTTTTTTTCTTACCTTTCTTGGCTGCTGAAGCATCAGCTATGAATATCCTATTACTCTTGTAAATACCTATGTACTGTTTGAGCCATACCTTAAATTTCTCTTCCATAAACTCATAAATTGTATGTAGAAGGCATTTCCCATTCATTCATCTCTTACGTCTCTTCCCATATTTTCCTAACAAGGTAATAGTTTCTCTGTTTGTATCCACATTACCAAAAGTATTTTCAATCCTTTTTAACTTTTATTACTCAGAAATAAGACAAAAAATGATAACTATGCAGAGAGTATTCAGGGTGCTAGCGCTTTTATGAGCACGGCACCCACTGTACCATAAAGAGCGGTGTTTGTCATAGTAGTTTCCTAACGGATTACATCTTAATGTTCGTGAAACCTTTTGAAGTTGAGAAGTTCAGTGTGATAACTGGTATAGCACACTCTTTAGGAACTTGGAAAAAAAAAGATACGTTACTTAGTCACTCATTTCAGTCCTATATGGGCTTCTCTTACTGGCTTTTGATGTGGGATAGAGATGTGTGTGGTTTTTGGTTTTTTTCTCCATATGGTGGGAATAAGAATATATAGCATACATTTAGTTTATGTGCCTGGAATACATTTATTTGTCGATCATGCCCGTTCAAACCTCCCTTGTCACTTGTACAAATTACTAACTTTTTGAGGAAATGGTTCAATTTTTCCTTATCGGCAGTGGGAAAGGACATCCTGTTTTTTCCCCAAGGGAAGGGAGTGAGGACTGTGAGACCTCCACCCTGTGTGCAGTCCTCTGCCAGGCGGGAGGGCCATCGAGTGTTTCCATGAGCTGAAAGAACGTCTAAGAAAATGGAGGGAATGGAACAGCTGAGACGCTATCACCATCCCAGATACCTCACTAAGCTGGATAATTTCTCCATCACAAGACAAGTCTGACTTAGAGAGAGGATTAGTGTAGCTAATGCTATAGGCGCTACTCACTGAAACATCTTCTGTGTAATCACTGTATTGTTTTTTTCCCTCTCTGTAGCAAGGCATTGGAGAGGTCCAGCTCTCTCTGTGCTGTCCTCACCAAGTTTCCCGACGGTCTGTGCCACACAAGTTCCAAGAGTAACGGGACCTATCTCAAGAAACATACACAAAAGCAAATGACGCCCCCTCCCAAATGTTTTCACTTTTCAGTGAAAGAGAACAGTACAAATAATGGTGAGTACCACATTGATTTCATACCAATTTCTTTAATGATTTCCTTGGGAAAGGAGATTTTTTTTTTTTTTTCACATCATACCTGAAAGCCATTTGTCTCCTTGATTTATCTTTCTAGCCTTGGGGCAGTGCTGTAGGTGGAAAGCTCTCCTTCCTTCTCAGTGTTCAAGGAAAGAGTCCTACTCTTTATTTCAGAGGCTTTTGCTTGTTATACGCAGGATAGCTCTGGCACATTTTTCTCTATCTGGTTTCCAGCAACATGTCCATCTTTGTAGTAGCTCAAAAGCTCCTTTTCTACTTGAAAAGGAAACTTGTTGGTGTAAGAAAATAGTTGTATATGTCTGCACGTATGCTGCTGGTGTTCATCACTTGTGGTTTTCAAAAACACCTTGAGTTAATAGTATGCTGTACATAACCACTCATTCTCATTCTGTATGAGTGAGTCTTTGTTCCCTGAATTTGCCATGGGCATTCTGGTGTTTCAACTTTATCTCTGACACATCACTAAGATCGTGTTCTTTTGCTGGCAGGTTTAAAAAAAAAAAAAAAAAGCACAAAAAAAAACCAAACCACAAAAAAACAACAACCCACAAACCAAACACGGAAAACCCCCTAACATATGTAACCCCCTCATCCACTTTAAACATAAGCATGTGAATTATGTTTTTGTTCATCAAGAGTTTTGCTGGTTCTAACATTTTAGTGGGTTATATATTGTTTGTTCATTGAATTGTGCTGTGTGAACCACTGCATATTCTTTAACTAAAAAATAGCAAATATGTTGATTTTACACTGGTTCCTGGATGCTACCTAATGTTCATAGTTTTCTGCTTAGATTTCTCTTGCATTCTTTTGTATCCCTTTGAAGTGAGGGGAATGGTTTTAATGTTGACCCAAACTGAATTGGTTACAGGAGATAAGAAAAACATTTTAATATAAATAGTGCATAGACAGAGATGATAAAGACAATTTCAGGCATATAGAAAAGGCAGACAAGGAAACTGAAATCAAGTAATTTCTGCTTGGGTCGGGTAGATGACTGATTTCACACGCTTTTCAGCATCGGAATGTGGATGTTCATGAAAACTTGATCAAGAGCCATATCCAAAAGAGCATTTGCATATCTGAAATAGAGTGTACAAAGATTTTTGTCATCCAAAACTTCCTTTGTTCAGACATACTTACGCCTGAAAGCACCGCTGAACTACAGTGCTGCTTTATGGGGGGGAAACAAGTCAGCTGTGAGAAGCTGACGACCTAGCCACAGTCAGTTGTAGGGATGGGCATCATGCACCTCCTTCTGCTGCCAATGGGGTTAACGTCATGTCAGTCCCAGGAGTGTGTCTGTGCCTGCTGCTCGTCACATAGGATGGCTCACAGTTACCCGCACGGTAGAAAATCGTTACATGAATGAGACAGTACATGTATTGCTTACTGTTGTGGAAGACTGCAGAAAATGGTAAGGAAGACTGAAAAAAACGTATTTTTATATTATAGTTGATACTTGTATTAACATTTTGAGAGGCTGCATTCAGCAAATATTGGTGATGTTAAGCAAGAGCAAGCAGAGCAGACTCCAGAAGCTGAGGGGTTTGAGTAAAATTAGTTCAAACCGTGTGCTCTGTTGTCTGAGGAAGCAGTGGAGCAGATAGAATATACTCAATAAAACATTTGGTGCTGAGTGTGAGATGTACAGATCTAAAGTACTAGTAGATTCAGATTCAATTTCAATAAGCTGCTGTTATGAGGATAAGTGTGTAAAGTAATACATAAGCTTCCTAGTGTCTGCTTATGTAGTCTAAAGTTAGTTTGCAGTTTGTTTCACTGGAGGATGAGGACTGGGTGAGATAGAGTTGAGATTTTTAACTGATCGTGGTTTAATGTTAACAACAAATTGTGGTTGATTTTTTTTTTTTTTTTTCTGGTAGTTTTCTAACTCTTTCTAGGTTTCTGATCTTAGCATAGTCTACACACCATGTGCACCCAAAGCCATAATTCACTTGGCTTTAGCCTGTGCTGGGACATCCCCTGGTAGCAGGCAACACTCAATCTCAGGGACCTAAAGCATTCCAGTGTCCTTTTCCCTGCAGAAAGTGGACTTGAAACACATACGGACTTCCATATGGTTTCTCCAAGTCATGCTGGATGCCATGTTTATCTGCAGCAGATGAAGGAAGAAGGTATTTGGAGAGGTCAACATGATTAGAAGTTGATTCCCACATTTCTGGTTATAGAAATGTCCCTACTGTCACAAGGTCTTGTGCAAACTCTTTGTTTTGGTGTTTCTCCTGCAGTTACTGCTTGCAGGGGGTTGGACTAGATGACCTTTGAAGGTCCCTTCCAACCCTAACCATTCTATGATTCTATATAGGGGATAGCGGAGGGAGAACTTAAGCGTGGCAATCCGTATTGGTCTTGCAGATTGGTTTCACTTGGATTTAAAACTCATTCCTTTGCCCTATAGCCAGCACTAGGCTAATTTCATCCAGGGACAATAATTTATTCTCTAAAGCAGCAAATGTCCAACAATTACTTTCTATTTGGTTGCTTTGCTCTGTTCCGGTATAGCCAAGAGATAAAGTCACTTATCCATTTAAAAAGAGGCACATTTGTTTTTCCTTTTTATTTTTTATTCTTCTGTATAGGTTTTTTTTCCTCATCGTTCAGGGAAGGGTACGGGGTTTGGGTCTAGAAGAATATTTAGTATATGGGCAAGACTGCCACTGGTTTTAATATTCTTGTTCTTCAAAATGGAGAATTAAAATTAGGAAAAGCATACACGACAACATTAAAAATTTCCATCAGACCTGTGTGTATTCAACGCAGCAATACATACTGGAGTTAGATGAGGCCTTGTATGCCATCTCACAACTCCTGACAGCATTGTATATTTGTTTTTTAAGTGGAAATTCTGAAAACTTGTGAAATCTGGTATTTGTACATTTTTTTTTTGCGTCTGCTGCTAAAGTCATTATTGTCTCATCTCTCAGAAAACGTATCATCCAATTTTAGAAGCAGACTTCATATCCATTGTTCGGGAGAAGGATAGTGTGTTTTGATTGCATTTTGTGTTATAAACAGCAAGCTCACTATAGAAATGACTGGACTTATTGCGCTGAAAAAACCCTTGAAGCTGAGGGCACTGTTTGCATGAGAAGCTTTCTGTGTGTAATGTGAAAGTTTCTACGATTGGGAACTGCAGAGTAGTAGTAGTTAGGGCTTTATTACTTAGTTCTAATTTGTATTGATGGCCTAAAAAAAGTAGCATGCTTTGCAGTTCTATGAAAGAAAAGATTATAAATGGAGATTAATTATAATTTTGCTAGCTCAGTACTTGTAAAACTAAAGCAATTTATATTCTTTCTCTTAATGATCTCCATTCCTGATTGCAGTAATGTAATCTAATTGTGATTATGATAGTATCTGAATCATGTGGGCCTCTATGTGATTGGAACTACTCTTTGCATTAAAAAGTAATTTTGGAGTAATGATGAAAAGTTACTGTGGAAAATTGGCAAGTAATATATTTTACTCTGTATCTTAAGTTTCTGCTTTCATTTTTGATTGTATCTTATAGCAAGGATAAGTATGATACTATATCAAGGATTTATTACATCAAAGCCTTATCAATGATAACTATGAGTATCAAGGATAAGCATGATATTATTGGAATAACACAGATATGGTCGAGGCAAGAAATTGAGCTTTTGAGATACTAGTCTGGAGTTTGTGGAGAGAAAGGGCAGAGGGAGGAGGAGCCATATCAGTATTCCTGGGAGATGAATGTCTTCAGAGAGAAGTGCTGCCAGTATTTTGGCTGACATAGCAATGTCAAGTCTGATAAAAGTTAAGCATGATGAAGGTAGTGAGGTGGTCTTCTGAATGATTCTTTGAACTTTCAGGTCTTCACTTGCAGATGAGAGAGGCCTTCAAGAGTGCCAGAACTTCGATAAAGATGGCTTTTAATTAGTCTGTTATTGACTGCAATAAGGTAAAAGTAGGGAGGAAATACTCACGTGTCTAAAGCTAATGCAGGATTGCCTCTAGTTTCTTGTGTGCTTTATTGAATTGTCTTTCAGAAACTATTTGAATTAATTCAAGGATTTGAGCCAAGGGTAATAAAGGGTGTTGAACTGAAGAGGTATGAAAGATCCAGTGATCTCGACATCATTTGATTTAAAATATTTGTTGAGGAGTAAAAGGCCTTATGGCAGGCTGACTTTGAGGGAATGCAAAATGTGCTGAGGAATTTTTATCAGGATTTTATTATAATGTATGGTAAATCTACTGAAGAAAATTGGAATATATTTCAGAAACAGTTGGAGGACATTTGAAATTCATCCTGGTTTAAGTCTAAAGAAGGATAAAGGTAACAATACCCAATGTGGCTAAGTAGGGTTGTAGAGTAAAGAGTAAGATAAGCAATAAGCACAAGGTGTTGAAAAAAAATATACAAAACCTGGTAAGGTGGAGCAGTTGAAAGACTATATAAAATAAGCAGAAGCAAACTGAAAGGCTAATTAGAAAAGCAAAAAGGAAATACTGAATGCTAACTGCAGGAAAAAAAAAAAGTATTTGAGATGATAATAATATACTGTGAATATATTCCAGAAAATTGAAAGGAAAAATAGAACCACAAATCATGATAGTGTGGACAAAGACATAATGGATTTGTTTAGCAGGTTTTATTTTTGTGTGTGAATACACAGAGGCAGATGGATGGATGGATGGGCAGATGGAGAGCTGTTGAACAAAGGAGCATTTTGCTTTACGTTGCAACATGTGCACCCGCACCTGAAGAATTGATGAACGTGACAGATATCACAATATTAATTTCATAATCATTTAATATCACCTTATTGGCAATATGAGATGAAAAAAAATCAATTAAATTTCAAAGAATTAATCAAATTTTAAAGGAAATAAGACCTATTGATAGCGTTCATTATGGCCAGCACTCACAGGACATGACAGGGTTGGCCATAACTCTGAAGCAAAAGACTGAGCAGAAGAGAGTGTGCCTCAAGTGTGGAGATATCTCAAGTATCTGAAGTAACTTAATCTGGTAAGTGTTTGAGCTTTGTGTTGTTTGCTCCTTGGACTATATACCAGTGCTCTTTCTAACCTGAAGTCATCAGAGCAAAAGTACCGAGAGGTCTGGCTCCAGCAATGCCTTCTGGCACAAGGTGGGTGGAAATTCCCTTCCCAGCTAAAAAAAAAAAAAAAAAAAAAAAAAATTACTTGTGACAAGCTGGAAATCTTCATTGTCCCTTTTTACTTCTAGAGGGGATTCCAGCACACTCCCCTCGTGAGTTAAGAAGACCTTGGTGCTCTCATGACTTTTGTTTCACACTTTTAATTTCTCTTAGCTGCTGTTTGGCTTTGCTAACGGTTTGCATAGCAAAGGTTGGGCTAACCTACAGATTTAGCTTGTCTACCAATAATAAATGCCTATAAGAATTGTTTTCTTCAGAATGTCTATTTCTTTTCAGAAGTGTTTTTTTTTTAATTGCCAGTATTATTGTGAATTCCCCCAGGATGCAGTGATTTTTGCTCCCCCTGCTGTCACTACAGCAGCAAATTAACCAATCCTTTTGTCCACTGTGAATGTGCATTGATAATGTTAATGCACAGGGTATTTGCTTAAAAACAAACACTTGCAGCAAAGGGAGGAAGGAACCATACAGTATTTTTAAAAAGCCAAACCAGGGAATATTCTGTATTTCAGACCCCCAACAGCAGTATGTGCTGAGTGAAAAGTTGACAAAAATTCATCAAGTGGAAAGATTATTTGCTCTTCTAAAAAACTACTCCAAACCAGAGAGAGTCACCAAAAAAAATAAATAATGGGTTTTATTACTAACCCACTTTGTGTCTAACGCTTAAATGCATGCCGTGGAATAGCTCAGAATTACTGCACTGAAATTATTTCTGTAGACTGAGCCGCTTCAGAGGTGCTTCTGTAACGAGCTTTGCTTTGCTTTCCAGTGATCTAATCTGCTGACAGCTCTTTCCTTTAACATTAATTTTATTTACCTGATTGGGTTCTGAAATGCTCACAGAAACGCCTGTACGGCTGCGTGATGGTACTGTGGTGGGGAGGTGAAGCCCCTGCTCCTGCCTGTCTTTTGCCAGGTCTCTGGGAACCAAATTTTTGGGAGTTGAAGGGATTTTCCCCCTTACTCTGCAACGGGATTTTCATTTATTCCAGTTAGCAGTCCTGTTTTTAGATGCCTTTTGCTGCAACCATGTATGTCAATGGCTTTTAAAAGAAGATAATATCTGTCTAAAATATAGTCCCCTCTCTTTTTTTCACACCAACAGCTGAAAATCTTCCCTTTATTCTCTTTGCATCCTGACTTTCCCTATCGGCGACTACCTGCCCACTGATTTTTGAAGGTTTATGAGGCATTGCAACGAATTATTTGCTCAGTGCGGCAGAAGTCATTGAGTGGAAATGCTGCCTGGGTGCAGAGCATCACCGGGGCACGCCGGGGACACTGTCCTCTTATCCCAAGTGGAGGTGAGCTGTGGTCAGGGAACTCCATGCCCTGCTCCTCGCACGGAGCATCCCAGTCAAGCTGGCTGCAGCTATTTTATTTGACATCTCTGCTGCTTAAAAAAAAAAAAAAAAAAAGGAAAAATCAAGCTAAAAGGCTTCCAAAAGGAGGCAGGCTGGCAGGAAGGTTTCTCCCGCGGAGGGCTAGTTTCTCAGCAACGCCGCCCTCCCGAGGCGTCAGGAGTTTGGGGGCCCCTTGCCCCCGCGAAGGAAGTTCCTCGGGTGCCTGTTAGACATTGAGGGCTTTGTGAGGGGCTGCGGGGCCGGCCGGCCGGCTGTCAGCCCGCTCCCTTAAGGGAACTTGACAGATTAAAAAAAAAAAAAAAAAAAAATCAATTTTAAACTCACATGCCCCAGTGGGTGCCAAAGCCACTTCAGAGAGGCTGAGAGATGGCTGAGTCGACAAGATTTGACTTCCAGAGGTAGAAAGGTGACAAACTCCATCATAAGAAAGGGGCAGCTTAGGGCCTCTGAGGCCGAACCTGCTCCCAGGATCCGGGGCCCGGCGTTGTATTGAACCTATTTATCTCTTTCATGGGCCCAAGGTACCACGGGGAAAGAAAAGTTGTTCAAAAAAACGCTGGCAGAATTCAAGGGTGTAAATGATGAATTACTTTTCATCAGCTGAAAGGAAACATACTCCGGAACAATACTGAAAGGGAGCAGGAGCATCTGACCTCCTGCTTCAGAGCAGCCAATATCTTCATTCAAGAAGACAACCATGAAATTACACAGAAAATGGGATTGTCATGAACAGCCCCTTGAAATCTCAGGATACAGTCATTACTGCATGGGAAAAAGCCTTCATCCACACATCATAACTTGTAACAGACAAGGGGGGGAAAAAAATCCACCCTGAAAACGGGCCTTGGAGTTACCAGTAGGAATGTAGAAAATATTTGTTGATTCAAACTTTTCCCCTCTAGTCTCTCAAATCATTGTAAACAGACATAACAATGTTCTAACTCCACAGCAATACTGGCTTTCTGGCCGCAGACAGTTCATTGGAGCTGTTTTGTAAATCAAAAGAAAGGAAGAGAGAGGGAAAGCCAGTCTATCGCTTTATTTATATTATCCGTCCTTGGTGAATGATTTATCATTTAAGTGCTTTGAGAAGAGAGTCCAGAAACCGTTGTCCAATTAGTGCTGCCCTCTTCAACCACGTACTATAAATATTCGTAACTATCTGAATCACAAAACAATGTTCATCAGAGCTTCGTATTCAGGGTAACAACTTATTTTCTGGCTTTACCCAGCAAAGTTTATATTTATCCAAATTAGGCAGAGAATAGAAAGCAAACACAAGGCTGCTGGTTTATTTGAGAATGAAACCAGTCACAGAGAACCAGAAGCCAGGAATATGAGGATAAAAATAACACATTTAACTGTTTATTTCTTTGTTCTTGCAGATTTCTACATTGACTTTAATTAAGCTAGCCCTAGGCTAGCAGGCATGGAGAGGGTTTTTTTTTTTTCCTTTTTTATTCTTTTAATTCCTCATTAGGCTGTTTTTTCCTTAGCTCGCTTGACTTTAATGACCAGTCCCATTAAATAGGTCAATGGGCTTCTTTTATTTCAAGTTTTATATGGACTCGTATTCCACTGAATCTTAAGCACTGAACACCCAAACTCTTTCTAGGCATATTTCTCCATTCCTGCAGATAAAGATGTGTTTCTTTCTCTTTTCCCTTCCTTCCACAGCAGCTGACCTTTCATTGCAATGTGCCTGAGGAAAGCTGGCCCCAGTCTGGGCCAGCCATGTGCAAAAATACCTCCCAGGTAAGTTCTTGGCTGAGGTTTGCAGCCTGTGGATGGTGGCAAGGGGGAGGAAGAGGAGTGAAGGCATTCTGCGTGCCCTTACACTACTTTTCCTGCCTTTTCCCTCTCCGGCCAGTTAATGCTGTTGGCAGGACTGGGGGATGATGTATTTGGCCAGCCCATATAGTTGGCTACATGGGCAGCCAACCTAAAGAGTGTAGGAGTCTGAATTGAGTACAACTGGTGCACAAAAAGGCTGTGATCTGAGGAGCAGGACCTCAGGGGCATCTCCCGTGCTCCCTACTCCTGCGGGACGAACACTGCAGAGTCACTTGCCCAGGAGGTCTGGACCAGCTTTTTGCAGAGCGCAAGGATTCAGACTAATGCAAAGAGAAATACGAAAGGGAAGTTGCTTTGTAAGGGAGTAAAAAAGACTATTTACCATGAAAAAAAGTGTAAAAAAGAAAAATCTTGGCTTTGAGTAGGGAGAAAAAAAAAGAAGTTGTGAAGTAATGAGATTTATTTAATCAATGTCTGTGAGAATGTGCTGCATGTGGCTTTCCCTGATGGTCAGTCTAGATTGTAACTTTATAATTCAGCATTGCACATGAGGTGCTCTCACCTCCATTTCTGCTTTTCAAGCAGAAGGTCAGTATTTCCTAAATGCTTCTGTAACCCTGCAACATGAATTACTGTGTGTGGGAGGGGTTTGGAAATGGTCACTTCTTCTAGGTCGTGTGGATATTTAGGGAGCTGCTGTATCCTGCTCTTCTGGCCAACAGTCTCCATGAACTACCTTCTCCTGAGACATGAAGTCAGTGCCATAGGTTTCTCTGCAACAGAGCAGTGGGTCTTTGCAAATACTTCACACCTAGAACAGAGAAGCAACTCTATTGACTTCTCTCAATGCTTTCCCACCTGCCTGAGTTGCTGCACCGTGAGCACGTTGGTCCAGTAAACACCACGTGCTGCGATTTAATTCTCTTCCCCTTCTCCAAAATCTTTATCCTTGAAATATTATTTTTTTTTAATGCAGTCTTTTAATAAAGTAGCCCATTCTAACAGCAAATTGTGCTGCACAAAATATTCAATGTCACTAACACATCAGGGAAAAAACTGGCAGAAAGGTATGTGCAAACTGGGAAAAATTGTGGTCTTCATTGGTTACCACAGGTAGAAACACAGTAATTGCAGTGTAACGTACAGGAAATTAAGTAATTTTCTGGTATTTGAAGATTCAAATTCAGATACACCTTCAGACACAATTTGAGCCTTGTTATTTTAAGTGCAAGCTGGGCTAAAAATAATGTGTCTCAACTCATACCTCCTAAGTCTGTACTCAAGACATCTACATTGGGAACGAATTAACTCACACGAGATGTGAATCCCAATCTAGAGGTGTCTGGGTGTCTCCGCTGCCCCTGAAAGGAGCCTGTGGAGATTTTCCTCTCCAGTCCAGCGCCTCAAGCAAGATGAGATGAATCTAACCGTCTAGCTGCAACTGGTAGAGTAATTAGGACCTTGACTATGACAACCTTTAGCCTGTCAGCAGTCGTGGTTTAGCTCATAGTTAAAATGCCGGTGGCAACTGTAGTGCAGCTATTCTAAATATATACATATTTTAACTAGATGAGGTGATACATGGGTTTGTAGTGACTTGTTTAGATATATAGGGTAGTGTGAAAGGACTCTTTAAACCGGGCTTGAATCCATTTTATTTTCTGAAAGGTGATTTTGATTGCCTTTCCCTCCTTTAGAGTTGGACGGTGATGAGACCGGCTTTTCTGCAATGGGAAAGCAGGGAACCCCAAAGTATAACCGAAGGGCAGCAGTGGTGTATGGTGAGTACGAACCTGTCACATCATCTATTCTACAGCAAAGGATGCCTTTTATTTAGATTTAACAGATTAGGCGTATACCTAAGCAAGCAATTTGACCACTGAGCAATCTTTAATGCTCTAACAAACTGACCTCAAACTACACAAGCTGTGTGCAGATGAAATTTAAAGTCTTATTATATACATAGCTTTTTTGTTACCTGTATACGTTTCAGCACACTGTTAAAGAGTTGTCATTATCCTAATTATAATTAAGATACTTGAAATACATTTGGAGATAGTAAACAGTGTAAAAATATCTGAACAGGGAGCTGGTCCATTGATTTTATTGCTAGGTCATCACCTTATGTGTAAATGATTCTCAGATGCCACAATTGATAAACAACACTTTTAATTCAGCAGTCAAAATGTTACTATTAAAGTGGAAAACCGAAAAAAACCCAACCAACCGAACAAAAAAAACCCACTAATGTGAATAACTCTGGTTTTGAGCAGAGTACCATGTACCGTTGCACCATGTAAGCCAATCTGAAGGTAGGTTGAACTTTTGGCATACAAATCAGTATTATAGATGAAGGATTTTCTTCTCATCAGGAAATACTCAGTAGTTCCTTCTGAGGAAGGGAGCTTTCTATCCAGATCAGAATTTCTAAATTATTAGGCACCAGAGAGGCAATTAATGGGATTTTCAGAAGTGTCTGGGCACTGAATACCAATTGAGCTTCTAGGTGATTTTTGAAAATGATGTCTAGAACCCATCCGTATCCTTTGGCACCCGGATACCTTCAAAATGTCAGGTTTAGACGTCTGCCTTGATTCATGATGGATACAGTCTGTAGCACAACTAATTGTGACTGACAGCACAAAAAAAGACAGGTGCAAAATTAAAGCATAGGTCTAAAGGCTCGGTCCCATGTAGCTGATGGACATTCAGTGTATTTTTAATGTTTCACTTTCACTGGCTCCTTAATTAAATAAAAACATTTTAGATAGAGCAGCAGAAATCAACTTCTTTGATATGAATCCTGTTTACTCTCCAACTCTGAACTCAGCAGGTTAAGTAATTGGGAGACAGAAAAGTTCCTATATTTCTATTTCCAGCTGGTGGTACACAAAAGGCAGGAAGTTATCTCATTAATGGGGCACCAGCTTTATGCAAATTATAGTAACAAAAAGGCTTCCCTTCATACTTTTCATAAATTACCTAATAAAGTAGGAATAAATGGCCATATTCAAGAGCCTTTGTTGTATTTTTAGCACAAGACTCTTTCTGTTACTGCAAATATGACTAAATGCGCCTTGTTCAAAAGGGGTGTTTATGAAATAAGGCCACTCAAAAGCTTTTATTCCTTAACAGCCTTCAGTTACTTTTATGGCACAAAATTAACATAATTAGTCACAGAGAATAGATGACATAAGCAGCGTGCCATGCACAAAAGGGGAAGCCAGTATCTAAGGAAGGTATTTTGAGAGATCAAAAATTTTCAAAGTGCTCAATACTAGAAGGTCCTTTTTATTTGTGCACAGCCTTAAGATACTTTCTTACGCCGTGAAATCCACATAATGAGATGCAGCAGACAGATGACATTAGCGATGAGCCATTAGAAAGAGGTCAGTTTCCTCTGAAAGATAGTCACTGTTCCTGCTCGTCATTAATTTGCAGCTTCAAAGCAGTGAGCATATGATAGTCTGGCATGTTAAGCAAGTTGCAGTTATCTTTAAATAACCATTTTTTTTCCAGTTATTAGAAGCTAAAGTTTTTTAAACTTCTGACTGAAAGCAAAATTAAAGCACACAGCAGTGTAAAAAGGCTGTGGAGAGATTAGAAAAAGGAAATCAAATATGTTTTATAAATGAAGTTAGCTTTTCCCCAGGGAAAGGCTGCCTTAACTTTTACTTCAAGAATTTGAGGTTGCGTATAGACCTCATAGACTTGATTGCTTACTGGTAAAAGAGAGAAAAGTAACTATTTTTAGCTGCTGTCCCCTTGTTGATTAACAGAAGGGGCAGAAATGTGCAACTGTGTAAACAGCACTGCAGCCCAGAGACCAAGATATCTGAGATGCTTGCACAAGGTGATAGAAGACAAAATGAACCGCTGTGCTTACGACTTGACGTCAAGTTGGGTTACATCTCCAGTTTGCCAGTGAAATATATTTGGATATTAAAAAAAAAAAAACCCAACCTTGGAGAACTTGGATTATGTCTTTTATTAGCAATTAGGGAGTAAGCAGAAGTGTAGGGCAGTAGG
>JAAGAY010011358.1:10439-42155 GCA_011801015.1 Ardeotis arabs | reverse complement strand
GGTCCCTCTGGATGGCATCCCTCCCCTCCAGCGTGTCGACGGCACCACACAGCTTGGTGTCATCGGCAAACTTGCTGAGGGTGCACTCTATCCCACTGTCCATGTCGCCGACAAAGATGTTGAATAGGGCCGGACCCAACACGGTATATATCAGGTAATATATGTCACAGCTTGACAGGCACATCCAGTAATCTAGACTCTGAAGACCGTAATCATCTATGTAGTTGTGAAACTTCTAGTGACAGAGGAGTGAATTGGACCCTGAGTATTTGATGCTTAGGTTATTCTGAAAAAGCCTACTTTTGTTGTTTGGAAATATTCTGGGGGTTTTCTGTTTTATTATTATTTTCAGTGGAGTTTTTATACCCTTAAGTCACTTGGATGCAAGAATCTTAACCTATAGTTAAAAATTTTGTTTCATCACAAAAGGAGTATAATTTGATTGTCATTCTTTTATGCCTATATTATCTCAACAATGCCATGTAGTATAAGTAGCAAATAAAAAAAATGTAGCTGCCTTTGTGTATTTTCCTTCTCCAATCTATACAAATAGATTTTGAGCCATCTTTAGGGCCTCTCCGTAGCAATGGGGAAATGGTTACAGTAACTTAAATTACCTGTCTCTATTTGAGAGTGTGTAAGATATGTTGCTAACAGATAAAATAGTCTTTGCTTGCTCCAAGAAAGTATTCTGTTGTGATTTGACTTGCTTTTGCATTTATTTTTGGATGTCCTTGCTGCATAGCTGTAGGACTGTTCTGCTGTAGAGAGAAAGGAGACAAAAGTCTGGAAAGGGCATCGCTCTATGATCGTGAACAACTCTAAAATATGCAATATTAGGAACATTGCTATGCCAACTTTCTTTTACAAGTCTTGCTGTATGAAGAGTGTCTGTGCATGGGGCAGAAGTTGCTGGGTTGTGAAAGTTTCCGGAGAATGTGATTGAGAATATTTTCTCTTGTATGGGATATGCCAATTCATGGACAGGGTTTGTGATCTGCAATATGAAGTCAGTGTCTTCCTTGGGTTTGGAAACAGCCTGCCCTAAGAACATGCTGTTTATCTTGTAGTATATATATAAACCAGCATTTTAAAGCATCCTTGCCATTTGCCGTGTGGTGCGAGTATTATTAAGGCATTATTGGGTAGATTAAATACTTCAGGTTTAAACCTCAACTCGTCTCTGGTGATGTACTGAGAAATACATACCTGCTATTGACAGAATTAGATTGTTCAATGTAATAGTAAAACTATTGTGTGTATTTTATTTCTAGGCCAAAGCCATTGCATGAAATTCCAGCCTTCTACTGCCCTGACAAGAACAAAGTGAATTTCATTCCAAAAAGTGGCTCTGCTTTCTGTCTTGTCAGCATCCTCAAGCCGCTTCTTCCCACACAGGATCTCACACTTAAGGGCACTACACACAGCCTGGCTGTCTCCTCTGGCATGACGCCTGGTTTGTTACAGCCCATTTCTATGGCCTCCTTGTCAACAAACATAGATCAAGACAGGATCTCTCGTGGAACAAGTACAGTAATACCACAGACCTCTATACTCCAGCAATCAGGACACATTGAGGAAGCTGAAGGATAGATTTAGCTTGTCTTGACACTTTTCTGGGCAACTACTGGGAAAAAATTGGAACCAGTTGACTGGACCTTTCTGATCACACTATTTGCATTGTTTTAACAATTTATGTCACTGTTATAATTGAACTCTTCATATAATTGACAGTTTGGTAGCACATTGAGAAGTTCAGGAGGATGCAGCAGCTGACACTCTCTTGCACTTTCTGCTTATGAAGACTCCAGTTCTGTTTCTCTCCTGCTTTTTTAAACACTGGTGAAGCAAAGACTGTCATAATCCTTTGATATTTAAAGGACCAGTTCTTGTAATGCTATGTGTCCTTTGGCTTTTTTCCCATTAAAACAAAAATCTCAAGACCAACCAGCTGATCCCATTGACCATTGTAATCTGCAGAGGGAGGGAGGGGCAATCAGATGGTTTTGCAAGATGTCTTTTGTATGAAAATGTGGTTTTTGTAACAAAAATTTGCCTTTCTTGGTGTGTAACAGATGGTGGTTAGAAAACACTTTCCTGTTAACAATCCCCCTCTGCCCTTTTTTTTTTTTTTTTCTTTTCTTTTAGGGAAGGTTCTTTTTTACTTGGCTGTTTTACAGCTGCTGGGACCAAAGGATTGCTGAAGTATTTCAGCAGTCTAAAATAATGTGACCTTGCTGAACAGCCTTAGCCCTAAACAAAATAAGACAAGTTAATATGTTTGAAACTTTAAAACAGAAGAGTATACGAAAAGCAATGTTAGTATATAGTGTACATTTTTTTGATATCAGAAACTTGTGCTTCAGGTAAGTTGCATTCTTAAAACTCCTTTCTTCACAGAATTCCCACCAGAGTTGTTTTATTGACTGGAAAATTGCATTTTAAAGCACTTGCCCCAGTATTACTTTGTTTGTCCATAAGATTTTTGTGCAGAGGTGGGGGAAAGACATGTTATCCTCTTACTTGGTATTCTTTCTTCCAGAAAATATACCACTTGCCTCTTACAGGCTTGCTTTGCTACTTATGGAGTTAGCCTGAATCACTAATCACTCTTGGCACAAATTTGCTCTGATGTGACTCATCGCTGTATTATAGACCCTGGCCACATAATACTGAAATACTTCTGCATGATTTCCTCCCTTTTGTCGTAGTGGTGTTTTGTGTGTCCGTTGAAGGTGATAGTTTGTCAGGCATGGTATCTGTTACACAGAAGTTTACAGCAGCAGATACATGATCCCTTTTTGACTAGGAACTTAGGCTGGCATGTAAACCAGGCTTTTTTTGGTACCTGATCTGTCCTGATATGTAGCAGTTTATGGTTCCTTTGAAATTCTAATAAAAGATGAATACAGGGAGGAAAGGCAGTTGCAAATGGAAACTGTTCTGGAACTTCAGTGACATTTCTGATGTGTTCCTGGAATGCATTACTTGGATTTGAATGAATACAATATAGATATGCAAAAAACTGCAGTGACCTGCATACCAGTGTGGTATCCACTTATAAAAAAAGTTCACCTTGTACCTCTTGTGCAGAGTTAGATTCAGTAGTTTCAAAGTAAGTGCCATCATGGACAGTCTCTGGGTCTGAATATTGGTCTGCTGCACATGAGCAGTTCTCACTGGCTTGTGTATATGTAACTTCTACGGATCAGTTGCATACTTGAGTCCACTCATAAGTGCATCTATTTAAAGGTGATGCTGCAAATATGAAGAATTATGTTCAGTGCTTAATATGCTAAATTTGGTTGCAAGCATTTCACTTGGGAGAAAAAAAAACCCTGCCTACCTGTGCAGTCATAGTTTTGCACATTTACCATTCCTTTAAATCCTGCGTAAATAACTATGATAGCAATGTACTTTACTCAACAAGTAAGTGTAAATCACACTAGCATGTGCAGGTCCTGTGTTCATAGTATAATTAACCCCTTTTTAAAACATTATACAAAAGTTCACCAAATGAAAAGTGTACTAGGAAGTATTAAAATACTAGACCTGTTAAATTTGGTTTACTATCTATCTTGCCATCAGAATAGATAGGATTGTGCAGATGGAACTAAAAGACTCTCTTTTGAAGTAACAACTTTTATTTGCAGTGAAGAAGTTGTTGAGGGACAGAATTTTAAAATAAGTGGCTTTGTGCATAGAATTTGTGTAATTTTGCCAGTTCATAATTCTTCTATAGGTTTTGTGGATATTAATTGGTTTCTTGAAACAGTTACAGTGCAATTTGAAGTCTTAAATGTACTGCTTTAAATAGGTTTGCTTAAACCTGGTATGACTGGATTCATGGAAGATCAGATCATTCAGGTGAAGAAAGTGCTTGTAAGTCTGTTCTCTGTTTCTTTAACAGTAGCATGTAAAGAGCTTTTCCATCAATGCCAAACTACCTAGTGCTTTATCAGGAGATCTTAACCGAATGGTTAAGAACCAAAGGGCTAAAGTTAACAAATAGCCTTTGTTACAGCCTTGAGACTTAACTGACTTCACCAAAACCTGCATTCTGATGTTTGTTTTCATCACAGAGTGACTCTCCCAAACAGCAGTGGGCTTTCTTACCCTGAGACTTTCTTTTACACCTGTTGTTGTAGTACTTGAGCATCAACTTGGTAGTTTACATTGTGTGTTATTGGACAATGTACTGTACAAATTAGTGAGCTGCTCTAGAAGAAAAAAGCAACAAACAAATGTAAATGTGTGAGGTTTTTACTTTTTGTAAAAACAAACTGCATTCAGGAGAACATTCAGTCTTTTTTATATTCAGGACAACTCTACTGTTGCTGTGGCAGCTCTATTTTGTTATGAATCCACACTAAAGACTCAGAATTAAGAAAATATCATAGAATTGTAGAAGAGTTAGGGTTGGAAGGAACCTTTTAAGGTCATCTAGTCCAGTCCCCCTGCAAGCAGCAGGGACATCTCCAACCAGATCAGGTTGCTCAGAGGCCCGTCCAACCTGGCCTTGAATGTTTCCAGGGATGGGGCATCCACCACCTCTCTCAGCAAACCTATATGACAGCTTTTGTTCTGAGACCAGCTTTTACATGTGTGCATACAAAAATTAGCCTTAAACTTTTTATGTGCTGTCTTGTGCCATAGCAGAGCTGTTAGATAAAGTATTTAAATCCATTTCAAAATAACTTTGAGAGTGCATGGAGGTTTTTAAAAAATTTTTATGTGTAGAGTGGGGTATTTAGTTTTGGGGGGTTGACACATGCATTACTCAAGCACAGTTTCACTGAAAGACATCAAGTTCTTTTGGCATACTTTAAATTGTAACTATGCATAGACCTAGTCAGTTCCTTGATTGCCAACTTTGTAGCTTAAGAAAAATTAAAGATCTATTTTTATGCACAACTTGACGCACTTGATACTCTTGTTTTCTTGGTATTTTACATTTCTAGCCACACTTAAAGGCTAGTGGCAGTGTTCAGTAACAGTGACAGTTTATTTTGAGATATACTAAATGATGTTCCTCCAGTTGTAAATTCTACATAAGTCATGAGGAAGGAGGTCATTGTTGTAATGACCATCAGTGGTGGCAGCTATGACTACTGGAATCCTTTTTTTAAAAACTCAAGGCATGGAGGAAGATTACTTCTTTCTTAAATTTTTACCTACTTCAGCTATTCTTTCTGTGCTTGGTGGCATAATCCTGTAGCAACAAATTTAAGTACTTGGAAAAGTAATAGTAATGCTTGAGTATGTATATCTTGGAAATAAATTCTTGGTTGCACGTACATATCCCAAGTGAGAGGAAAAAAGGGAGTGAAAATTAAATATTGCATACTGTGGTAGTAAATTATTTCTGTGTTTGATTTACATAAAGCAATAGCAGCTCTTTAAAAGTCTGTTTACTCTCAGGGCTATTTTTTGGTTTGTTCTAAAATACAGTTTACTGGAATTCAGAATTGGAGATTGTTTGAAAACACTGAAGTGGAGCCTTTTGGGAAGAAGAAACCAGTCATATCCATTAACCTTTTTTCTGCCTCAGGCCTAACTCCTTGTTGCTTATTGAGTTTAATAAAATTCAGTAGTACAGCAATAATTCCTTGCTGAAGTATTATCTGTTCTCTCTCTGCCATCTCTGAAGTGTTAACTGATGTCTTCACAGTAACTCACTGCCAGTGATGTCCATATTTACTTGCTGAATGTTTCCTTGCTGAGTACCAGACAGCTTCTCTGTGAAACTGAAAGTGCGAAGGAGAGTGCATAGAAAGTCAGCAGAGACTTGCAGTTACGAAGATCAGTGCTGCAGGGTGACTTCTTAGGTATCTTGATTTCCATTTGACTCATTGTGTGCACTCACATATACTGTCTGCTGCTTTTATCTTCATGGTTTGAGGCAGAACTGGTATTTGTTAAGATTTTTTTATTTTTAATGGACAGACTTGCTGACCTGTTCTCATGCAGAACTGCCGCGCACTTAGGCGTATCTCCAAAGCAAAGCTTGTGTATCATTCTTGTTCTCATGAAATTAATATAACCTGCAAAAAGACGACTCTTGACATAAAAGCATCCAAATACTTGAGAATGTCAGGACTGTGCTTTCTCCGTGTAATTCCATAGTCTGTGTGTGCCCTTCATCAAATGTCATAGCCTAAAGATGTCATTACGGCTTAGATCCAAACTAGATTGGCATGTATTAAAACAAAAATGTTTTCTCTTAGAAAATGTTTTCTCTCTGCTTAGATCCAAACTAGATTGGCATGTATGAAAACAGAAATGTTTTCTCTTAGAAAAGGTTATAGAAGGTATGCCTTTCCTAACCTAGAGAGGTGAAAAGCAGTGTGGAAGAATTGGTTTCATTGTGAGCAAGAGTTCTTATGGAATTGTTTTTCTAAACCTGGGTATGCAGGAAAACAAAATGACCGCTTACTGCTAGATGTACCTGTACATCATATTGACATGAGTTTGAGTGTTCAGGATCTCTGAAAATCAGTTCTGCTCTTAGCATTTTGTTTATACAAAGAATGACCTAGATGTATTGTTTTGAAACACTTACTTTGTGTGTCAAGTCAACTGGGGATAAAATCTTAACTATTCACAAGTGTTTTGTGAAGTTCCAGTCCTGTACCCCAACTGAACTGCAAGTGGCTCTTTCTGAATGCTCCAAATGTAAATGGAGTCCTGTTACTGCTTGCTTGATTTCATTGCATGTCATCAGTAAATACTTAAGGTATGGTCTTTGTTTAATAGTTCTTCATTGGGATTTTTATTGGGATTTATATTTGACTACAGAGACTTCTGTACTGTTGACAGGTCTATCTGAATTACAGAAAAGGACTTTGATAACAGTGCAAGTTAACATTTCTTACACAAATTCCTTTTGAAACAACTCTTTTTGGAAAATATAGTAATCTTAAAAAAAAAAAAACCAAAAAAAAAAACCACCACATTCTGGACACCTCATCCACCCTAATTGTCAATGTGCTGATAGTTAAAGAATAATATTGCTTGGTGTTATTCTAAACTATTTCATTTGTTGAAATGTGCAGTTTTTGAGGTTGCAGTCAAAGGATGTCCAAAACTGCCATTAGATTTGCCTTTGTATGAAATTGGCTGATATGTTTTCCTCTGTTACACTGTGATAACTTGTGGAGATGTTCATGCTTATGTTGTACTGATAGGTTACTTGTTGCATGTAAGGCGATTTTTGTAAGCAAGAGGAATTCTAGGGGTGTTCTGCAAAAAGGGCCTGTTCTGAGGTGGTGTACACTGGTGTAAAACTGGAGCAACTCAACTAATTTCAGTGGAATTATTGATTTACACTAGTCTCTTCTCTGTAGTTATGCCAGTACTATTTTGCACAATGTTATTTTGAATCTTGAGTTCTGACTTGTGAACTGTTTCTACCGAAAACAGTGAAAATTTTACAAACTTCAATAGTGGAATGTTTTGGGGATTTTTTTTTTCCCTAAAATAAAAAGTCATCACTTTGAACTATGGACTAATCTTGCATTTATTTTTAGTAGCAAGGAGTTTTGTGTGCTCTGTCAGCCTAAAGGTTTGCCTGAGGATTTACCCTGAGGGTAGTAGGCATTCACTTCAAATAAAATACACACTTTTAACCCTTTTACAGGAAGTTCAGCAGGGTGAAAATTTCTGATTAGTCCCTACCCTTATTCCTCTAGTGCATCCCCAGAATAGTGTTGAGAATCTGCCTTTCACCATCTTCATCTGCAGTAGATTTGGTCAATTCCTGAGCACTTTACTATTCCACTATTAGGGGAAGATGCCACAAGTCCTGGATTTTGGGATCAGAAGGAGTTGGCATGTGTTCTCCTGAGCGTTAAGGTGTGGGAACAGGATTGAGAAAAAAGACCGCATTCTTGCTGGTGGGTTTGTACTGCTGCTCAGTAGAATGCAGCTGCTGAAGTTTAGCTGGGAAGGTACTTGGGCTGTTTGTTGAAATAGTCTCATATTTGATGTGTTTCTGTTCACCCAAAACAAGCTTCTTCATGAGCAGAATTTGGAGACAGAGCTCCTTTAGACTAGATACAGTGAGCTAGATACATGATGTATTTGGGGGTTTCTTGGTAGCTCTTGTATTAAATTTAAGTCTAATTTGCCTAAAATACTTGGAGCAGTTCCACTTCTAGAAAATCATTGTCAGCTACGTTTCATTCCAGAATGAAGAGAGAGGTAGAAGACTTCCCTGGATCTTCAGTAACTGAAGGATTTCCAACGTGTACCCCTCAAAGCAGGGCTGGCTTGTACTTTTCCATCAGTGGAAAGGGTTGGGCAATACATGTCACAGCAGCATCAAGTTCCCAAGAGCTGGCATTTCACAGCCAGAGTCCATGGGTAAATTTGTGCCTCAGAAACTACTTGGTTAAGATGTAAGAGAAATTCACAGCTATTGGAGTTTGGAGCAGAATACAAGAGTCCTTTCTGTATTTGATACTTTCTCACATTCTTTTTCACCTGTTCAGCTGCCTGTGGATGTTTGCCCATCTCCAGGAGAACAGGACCTAATTCTTTATTAAATAGGCTGTGACCACATTCTCTAAACTATTTCTTCACCACTAATAAAAAACCTAGTATTTATGGCTTGATGCGACTAAGGATGACTTTACTGTCAATACATCTGGTGTTTAAATTCTTTTTGTATTACACATAGGTAAACTGCAAGACATGTTAAGAAGCCAATGAAGATCATCTATGAAGACAAAGAGAACTGAGAGAGTAACTCTGTGTGGTGAGCAATGACAGTCCTCCAATTCTTGATTCACTGTTTTTATTGTGCGCGGTTCTGTTCTTCTTTTAAATGGCTGCTCATTTTGTTTCTTCAAATGGTGAGAGAGAGAACCAGACAGGACACTAGCTAGGATAATTTCTCTGGTATCTCATGTTTTTCTTGGAGTCAGGTCTGACTGCATAGCAAACTGGTATACAAGTTGTAAGCCAAGGCTGCATCCTATCCCCTTGTTGTCCTCCTGGCTCTCTGCTTAGCATTTGGAAACTGTATAAGATGGTTGTGACACCCAGATTTTCAAACTTTTCAAATGCTATTATCTTAAAATATTCATTCTGTATACAGCATTTACAGAAGCACTGCTCAGCTGTCAGACATATACTGGCTTAAGTGCTGTGTAGAGTATACTTAGAGTAGGGTGGAGGAAATAATTCAGGTGGGGTTCTCCTGCACTTGAAATAAGCTGGATTCATCAACACTGCATGTACCATTTCTCCAAACAAACTCTTGACAAAAAAAAAGCTTTGCTTACCTTCTCCTGTGTTGTCTGTTTGCAGAACCCTGTTTCTCATAACCTGAAGCCATTTATCCCAAATACAGTGTCATTCCAAACTTCACTTATCCTGCAGTGTTGCTTGGCTTCTTTCTTCATGGAGGAGTAACAATTTTAGGCTAAGCTTATCTCTGGGACCCCCCTCATGCCTCACTTTAGACTTAGGTGTAAAAAGACAGGGCTACCCATCCTGCTAGGAGTACTCCACCATGTTCGTCAGCACAAAGCAGGGTAGGAAAGAAGTGGAAAGTGGGATAGGAAAGAGAATCTTTGGCAGACTTCCAGTAAAATCCTGTATATTTTCTGTGAGTAAAATGTGTAGAGAGGTGTACATGCAATTTTTGAGCATGCATTTGTGTTTTGGAGGGAGTTCTTGGACATGGCCCTGTAACTGATGCTGTATTGACATAGGAACATATCTATAATGAATAACACTTTCACATTGTGGTGACATTGCTTGTAGGAAAGAAAAATTGAGTAGCAGATTAAAAAACTAATTACTGCAAGCAAAGTAGAACACTGTTCATTAGTTCCTACGCTTCTGAGCATAGGTATGTAACTGGTCTGATTAAGCTGCTGATTAAGAAACTGTATTTGTTACTCAGTACGCTGTGGGTGTCTTTTCTAACTATAGATGTGTAGCTGACCAGTGTAAACACTGTTTCCCTGTAAACACTAATTTCGCTGTTGGTGGAAATGGTTATTAGGGAGGTTTCCCTGTTTCCTACCAGCGGTGCTCCCCTACAAGTTTGTTAACAGTAAGCATGGCCAAAATTCATCTGGCTGTGTGTGTCAGGCAGGCAGGAGATGAGAATCTGTTCTCTTTGCATTTCTTCATAATTCTGAATCTCTTAAGCTAATTACAAGCTAGGGCAAAACTTGACCTACAACCTCTTTTACTGGACAAATTAACAAAGAGGCTACATCCTGGCCTAGCCCAGATCTTTTGTGTGGCTTTTGCAAATTCAAGATTTTAATAGTGTTGTAAAATATTCTTCTGTATGTAGAACTTATAGAAGCACTGCTCAGTTGCAGGACATATTCAGGTGCTGTGTAGGTGGATGAAGAGCTAGAGCAGAATTTGATTTAGAATTTGCAGATAAAATACCTGTAATTGCTGCAGTGAATACAGTTAACATCAGCTGGGAAACTACAGACTAGGCTGAGCAGTCAGGTGATTCCAAGTTATTTATCTCTTGAGATGAAATTTTTGTTTCCGTTTTCTGTTTAAATAGAGCAGTTTGCTTTAAAAAAACAAACACAAAAACAAACAAAAAAAAACCTCTAGAGCATTCTCAGCCTTTTGTGAGATTTGGATATTTAATTTCCTGTTAAGAGGTTGCTAGTAGCATGGTCCTGCAGTATATATGGAACAATTCCCTTTCCCCACATAGAAAATGAACTTTTGTAATATCTTTTGATGCAAGTTGTAAGCCATGTCTTCAGCCAGTAAGTTGACCTTCAGGTTTCTGTGAGCTGTTTGCTGATTTCCAACGAATATATTCAAATAAAATTGCAAGAGGATGTACTTGCCTAAGAATAGGATGGTGTAGCGGTTTAACCCCAGTAAGCAATCGAGTACAACTCAGCCACTTGCTCACCCTCCTCCCTCCCAGATAGAATGAAGGGAGAGAATCGGAAAGAAAGGAAAACTAATGGGTTGCCATGAAAACAGTTTACTAGGATAGCAAAGGAAAATATAATAATAATTTTATATATATTACAATAACAATTTAAAATACGATGATAATAGAATATACAAAACAAATGCATGATTTCTCACTGCCTGATGACCCAACAACTGATACACCCCATTCTGAGCAGCAAGGATGGAATGGAACCAAGAGAATGAGCCCAAGACAGAGGGAGCTGCCCACTGGACAACCTCCACAGCATCTATGGCCTGGAATACTTCCTGTGGCCAGTTTGGGTCAACTGTACTGTCTATATCCCTCCCAGCTTCTTGCACCTACACATTAGTGAAACCTGGGATGCTGGAAAAAGTCCTTGATCTTTTAGCTTCACATACAAATCCCATACTAAATCCAAAACACAGCAGCTGCTGGGAAGAAAACTAGCTCCATCCCAGCCAAAACCAGGATGGATGGAACTAGTAGTTGACATTCTACTGCAGCTGTGTAACAGCTACTATCCCAAATTAGCAAAATCCATTCACACTGTAAGCCAAATACATGGAGAGTGGCAGGTCACTTAGTTTAGGAGTCACAATATGGGGCGATTCTGATCTTAAACTGCAACCTCTGGACAGCAATCAAATACAGCCGTTCAAAGACGATAGTTTCACAAAGGTGTCTTCAGTTGCATTGCTTGTTTAAAGCACTGTCACCTACCTGCCTCTTCTTTTCTTGCACAACACCTTTAGTTCTGCCGTACTTCTCTTTTTTAGCCGGAGCTGTGGCTCTAAATAGCCTTTAAAACCCACTGCTGTGTGGTAAGAACTGACAGAATCTGAAATGCAAGAGCAGCAAGAATCTGCATAAACTAAAAGAAATGTTCAAACTGTGTCCTGCAGTGTAATTCTGCATGGCCCGAGGCTTACTGGAACCCACAGAGAGTTGATACTATTTCTCATGCTGCAAGAAGTTAATTACAAGTTAAGGCAGAGCTTGACCAATGTCATCTTGTACTAGACAAATTCGTAAAAGGGCTACATCCTGGCCTAATCTGGATATTTTTGAGTGTGTGTTCCTTTGGCAGTATCAAGATTTTAACCATGGCATTCTCAAGTGTAGTAGAAACAGCGCAGAACCTGTGCTTGATCTCACCTTAGGTGCCAAAAGAGGTCCTGTGAAATTGCAGATAAGCAGCGGAACAATTCTAAAGCTTTCAAAGTGCAGTTAAAAATGGAAAGTCATGGCTTCCTCAGGGTTAGGAAATTATGCCATCGACCTGTCCACTTTTGTGTCCCAAATACAGTTTTGCTGTGTCAGAGGTGTGAGTCCTAAGCATGCGATTTCCTTGAAGATAAAATTTAAAAGAGTCTATTGTATGCCCCAGAGTGTGTTCCTGGAACTAGTATTTGCCTAGTAACCCCAGGGATTTTATTTTTAGAAGACCATGGGATAAAAAGTAATTAGCTGATCTAGCTCCCCCGTCCTCTTTCTTTTTTTTTCTTCTTCTTTTTTTTTTTTCTCCTCCCCTTTGATGCATCAGAAAACGAATCTTTTCTGTATGGAACCATACCAGCTTATAGGCTTTCAGACAGCTCCAAAATGTCCCAAACCCAAGGTGTTGGAGACTGATTTTCTCGTAAAGCTGTAGTAGGATCCTTTAATGCTGTTCTCCTTGGAACTTGAATGTCCACCATCATGCCAGAGGATGATGTATGTTTGGAGCAAGATTTTAAACATTCTTTGTAATGGGAAAATTAAATTAGTCTGTTTTGAAGACTACTGTAACAGAATACCATCGGTATTTGCCCCTTGGAGAACTCTAAACTTTAAGCAGTTCATCCGCTGAATATCCAGCAACACCTGGATATGAAAAGAGATCCAGATCTGCAAAAGGCTGACCCGTGTTGACAGCCTCAGTCATATTCTGAATGGCTAGAAAAAGATAAGAGGAAGTAATGTTTAGTTAAATCTAATAAGACCTTTAAAAATAATTAAATATTTAAATTGACCTCAAGATACTTTTGTAGGCAAACAAATAATAACTGAAGGATTTTCTTGTCTCTGAACAAACCAGAAGCGCTGGCCTAACTTGAATTGATTGGCACATACAATGAAGTGGGAGGCTGAGTTGCTTCACAAGTTGAATGCAACTTACAGTATGTTACAGATAATCTAGAATTAACGACTGATTGAAGTAGAAATTGTTGGTGTTCTTACCAAAAAATATTTCATAATCTAATATAGAACATAATCTGCTTAAACCTTCTCTCCATCCTGCAGTGTGAGTTCCGTAACATGAGACTGAGTATAGCCAACGTCAAATACTGTGTGATAAGAGTATGGAGTGTTTGTTACTTTTTTCTCTTCTCTTACTGGCACATTTTCTGGCAGTAGTGAAACTTAAAGTATGGAGAGTGCTGGACAAATTCTCTCCCTGTGCCAGGAGTGTAGTACTGCTGTAGCTCCATTGTAGCTTCTGGTGCTTTCTCTTGGAAGTGCAAAATGTGGTTGACTTCTGAAAGAGAGAAAAATGGAGTTGTGGTAATTTCTCAAGTATAGTGGGAGTCTAAAAGGACAATAGGACTAGAGGTCACATGTTAGTTTATTTTTCCATTGGAAATTCAGATGTTATCACTTTTGCTGATAACTTTTTGAGAAGTAATGAATTGGAGATCAACTACAAGCTTAAGATGCTGTGAAATATGAGCTCCTGGATCCAGTAGAAGACACAGGCTACAGTGTGATGATTCAGTTATTACAAATTAGCAATTATTCCAGTTGTTTGGATTGTGTCTTTCCTTTGAGCAGCTTAAGGAAATAATGCCCAAGTAGGTAGTATTAACTGCATCAGGTATTATCCTTTTCTGATTTTTGTGTAGTGCTGGACACTACATATTTATTTTTTAAAAACATGCTCTACAAGACCTACAATTATTGTAAGAATTAGAGATGGTTCTTTTTATTTGTGCTTTTGACTGAAGTACTGATACAGAATTAAGGAACACTAGATCTTTATTTGTTGCATGCAAGATGATCTCACCTAAATGCATTTTTTTTAGGGAGTTTACTGGAAAGTCTACAAGAATTCAGTTTAATATATTTCATTAAGCCTATTTCTGTCTCTTATTTTATTTTACAATAACAATGTAAAAAAATCAACCTGGATGAGTATGTAAAAATGTATATTTAGAGTGTGCATTCAAATTACAAAATTCTGAACCCAACAAATTTTTGCAAAGTGTTTGAAAAGATGCAGTCCTATTCCTGGAGAAATGGGTGGGCCACACAAAGTTATTTCCCGTTTGCTTTAGTCAGCAGTGGAATCGAAGGTGCTGAGGGTGCAGAGGTTCATGCCTCTGTCCCATGCAATGCTTGAGTTTCAGGTTATATGGTGTCCGAGTAGCTTCCCCATCTGCAGCAACTGAATCTACCTTTAAATATTTTGACCTTCGTCTCAGAGTGCACTTATGGTCTGAATGGTGCAAGTATTGCTGTGCCGCATCATGATTCTTTGATAATGTGGATTTGTCCCTAATAACACTGCAGTAATTTTAGACCAAATCATTTTGCTATGAGAGTCTTGCTGCTGTTTTCAGTGGAAGTAAGACCCAATCTTTCCTACAGAATATAGTTGTGGACCTACAATATTTTGCAGATACTTAATCATGACATTTTCAGCCCTGTGGAGATAGGAAGCCAGAAGAACTGCTATGCTTTCTGATCATGTAATTGACTCCTGAGATGGCTGCCTATCTTGAAGACTTAAAAATGTATTTTGACTTTACTGGATGATCTCTCCAATACTGAAAGAATCAGGACTTACTAAGGGAACCAGATTACTGGAATATTGTTATGATATATTGAGAATTGACTACTTGTCTTATTCTTTCAGTTTTGTAGTTGCTAATACATAACGTAAGTTCTACTTCTCTTCCTTTAATTCTCTAGTTGTCGTCTTTCCTGCAAAACTTAACAATACATAAAGTAGGACAGTGGAGCTTAACATCTTTGTGTGTAAACTTCTTCAGATAACTGTAGTATAACCTACTTTCAGGAAGAGAAATTAATTTCCATAAGTAATAAAGCTTTCATTTGGTTGTTACAAATGGCATTTCTTAAATGAGTGCATGTTCTCATTTGAAAGTCCAGGGTCTGCAGAAATTTTTTAATGCTTTAGAGTAACTGATTCTGCAAGTGGCATAGAACTAGCTTGCTGGCTACCGTACAGAGGACAGAGCAAGGTTTTTGCTCTCTATACCTGTATTGGGGCATTTTAAGCCATAGCTGGTTTGATTCATCCTAATATTTGGTGTGACTGTAAGGCATCAGCCAGCTGTTCCTCTCTTTTGCAGATTATCATGCATGTGCCTCTGAGTGGAAGCATTTGAAAATGTATGCTAGCATGTCAGGTTGTGCAACTCATGGTTTGGAGGTTGAAACACTCCCTCCTCCTCCTCCTCTTGCAGCATTTTGTGTGGAAAATGTTAATGATGTTAACATATTTCAATACACAACAGTTGAGTTTTTCAAACCATCTGAGCTACAGGTGAGCAATAGTGATTTATATGATTCTTTTTGTTACTGTCTACATTAACCGTAGGGTATTTATTAAGGCTGATCTCATGGAAAAGCTGCTCCATGCCACCCTGTCTTCTGAAGGATAGTAATAAGAAATGTCAAAGTAATTTTGAGTACAGATATTAAAGGCATTTTTTGTTTCTTGAATTTTCTTACCTTTTCTGGGCTTAAAAGCTGAGAGTCATCAGGCTTGCTTATCTGCACATTGTTTCTTCATTGAACTTCTGTCTTCTGAACTTCTGGAATAACTCCAGAAGTAAAAATAGGCCTCAGCTGAAAAAAACACTGCCAGAAGAGCTGAAAATTAAAGCCAGCAGCCCAGAAGAAATTTCCAAACAACTGTGTATGCATGGGGTGGGTCAGTCCTGTAATTATTTGTTAAAGAAATTATTATATAAGAGTAAGATAACAAAATATTTACAGTTGTATTGTTTAAAGGTTACATCATTCTTGCAAAAATTGGGCATTCTGTTTCGGAAAGTTCCTTTAAAAAGGATAACGAGAGATTTGACTTTTGAGTCTCCATTGTTTGTAATATCCTCTTTCAGCATGAAAATATTTTCCGTTCCCATCAGTTTTGTCAGTTTTTTATTTGGCAAACATGAATATTTTTCCTGAACTTTAAGTAGAATGAAAAATCATTATTTTTGTTGGCTTGCAGGCATCATAGCTTCCCCTCCAGTAAGACTGGCAGATTTATTTTTAGAGATGTAGCAAAATATATATTATGCAGTTATTAAAAGCAGATTAGATGAGCCTATAGAAAAGCTTTAGCTTAGGGCTTGCTTGCAAGACTTGAAAGTGAGCTATATGTGACAGAATATCATACTTTGTATCTGTGAATATGCAGTATGTTTTACTCCATGATTACACAGCTATCTGCATAGTGCTCTTGGCTGTCTCCATCTCCCTCTAATCCAGTTCCAAAGGGACTACTTCTGACATTCCAAACTGCTGAGCAGCTTTCTAACAGTTGCCATTGAAATCAGAATAAAAACAAAACTGTTTTCTTAGCCTTCCTCCCAAGTGTGGATCAAGTGAAAACAGAGCAAATTTCTCGTGTGTGCCAACTCTACCCTTCTTGCCCTCTTGCTGGTGTTGGGGTCGTCACCTCTGATCTGCAGCTGTCCCCTTAGGAAGAAAATAAAAAACTGAGAGTTGGAGTTGCACTTTGAGAGAGGACGAATAATAAATCATGGGCTTTGCAGTTCTAAGGCCTGGAGACGTGAGCCTCTGTATAGAGGGAACTGCTTGGCATTTCTGCTGAGGTGGTCCAAGTTATACAGCAATCATTCTTTGCCACGTCACCATGATGCTGGACCTTAACCTGTAGTATTCAGGCCTACAGGAAAACTATCTCAGGTGCTTTTCAAGTGTTTAATAACTTAAGTTTTAATTGTCCTGTTCTGGTAGTTAAGTTAACCTGGTGTTGTAGTTTAGCCCCACTCAGGACCAAGCGACACAGTCACTCACTCTCCCCACCATCTGAGGGAATGGAGGAGAGATAACAAAAAAGGCTTGAGGTTTGAGATAAGGACAGGGAGAGATCATTCAAGCTACTGTTATGGGCAAAACAGACTTGACTTGGGGAAAATGATTTATTTATTATTATGATTAATAAAACCAAAGCAGAATAATGAGAAAGAGAACAAAAAACAACTTCCCCTCACCCCTCCCTCTTCCCAGGCTTAACTTAATTTGAAATTATCTCTACCTCCATCCTGCTGTGAGTTGGCAGCACGGGGAGGGGAGTAGGGAATGGGGGTTATGGTCAGTTCATCACAGGTAGCTTTACACTGCTCCTTCCTCCTCAGGGAAAGAACTCCTCGCATCCCTCCCCTGCTCCAGCGTGGGGTCCCTCCCACAGGCTGCAGTCCTTCACGAGCTGCTCCAGTGTGGGTTGTTTTTCCCTGGGGTGCAGTCCCCCAGGAACAGGCCACCCCAGCGTGGGCCCTCCATGGGCCACAGCCTCCTTAAGGCATCCACCTGGCCCGGTGTGGGGTCCTCCACAGGCTCCAGGTGGATCTCTGCTCCTCTGTGGGCCTCCATGGGCTGCAGGGGGACAACCTGTTTCACCATGGTCTTCACCACAGGCTGCAGGGGAATCTTGTCAGGAGTGGCTTTACTCCTCCCTCACCTTCCTCACTGACCTTGGCATCTGCAGCCATTCCTCTCGCAATAAATTCTTCACAATCGGCAGTTCTGCATTATAATAGATACAACAGTCTGGGCACACCTTCTGCGAAGATCTCACTTGGCTGTAGCTTCTCTGTCCTCTGCCTGCTTTGGCAGCTTGGCCAATTGTAGCCTGAAGGACTTTTGTAGTACAGAGGGCCTGCTGCTGCTCTCTCCTCTCTGCCTCATTGGTGTGAAAACAGCTTGCTCCATGGAGGAGCTCTTTGCATCAAAAAGTTGTAACTCTGACCTGTGTGGATATGTAGCTGATCACACGTGATAGCATGTCTGTCTTTGCTAATCTGCTGTACTACACGAGGATGAAATTCACTCTGAAACCAAGTTCCTTCCTATGCAGTTGGATGGGTCCAGGCACAAGGGAACTGAGAGGGCTCAGGTAGCTAGTGATGTCCGTGACAGGGATGAACCAATGCTGCTCAGCGTACTTCTGCATGCCTTTGTCTGTTAAGGTGACTATGTTAATTGCTGAGATATTATTATTATTATAAAGAAAATCGCTATACATTCATGTTTCCTACCTATTCCAGTTTCTGTTGTGACAGAAGTTTCTTTAATGAGATTAACCTTAACAGAAGAAGAAGGATTTGATCAGAGAGTGCTCATGTTGCAGGTTGTGTTGAAATCTTAGTGACCTACCTGCTGTACAGACAAGGAGAGCCTACATCTCCCTTGTGCTGCTTTTGTATTTCGCCAACCCCAGCTACTTCAGTGGAAATAACTCTGATTTTGTACTGACGTCAGGGAAAGGAAGTTACTAATATGAAGGTATGTAGCCTTTAATTCAGGGTAGGTATAAATTAATCAATGTGTCATCACTTACACACATTACATAATACTACTGGGAACGCTGAAATTTAGAACTGTTGTAATGTGAAAAAGATACTTATTCTATTATAACTAAGGTGAAAAAGAAGAAAAAATGAAGACTGCAAGTTGAACAAAAAGATTAGAAATTAGCAAATAGTCTTAGGTTTTTGGTTTTTTTTTTAGGATTCTGGGAAGCAGCTATTTCCTTTCTAATAAAACATGTACAGAATGTTTATGATTCTGCTGGACTCCAGCTTATTTTTTGTGCTTGCTTATTGATATTTCTGGAAATATAATCTTTCTTCTCTCTGCATTCTTCAGTAGGGTTGTTTAAGGGAGACTTCTGTAATGGCTAGGAAAAAAAAAATGTTTCTTAAGAAAGAACACATTGAGCTGTTGCTCCATCTCTCCAATTTATTGATTTGTACACTGCAAGATGTGTAATGATAATGTTCTCTCAAGTATCTGCTCGTAAAAATACTTTCAATAATGTGTTTAGAAACTGTTACAGAAATTCTGGTTATGCTTCACAATACTGGGACCGTTTATATTTCTTCAGGAAGATGATGATATGCCAAAATTTTGGTCACACTTAATAAGAAGATTGCATTTCTAAGTTACAGTGCTGAAGTAATTTACTAATTTCATCAGATGTTTTTTAAATTCTGTAAAAATACTTTTTTATAGATGTAATTTTAATATACAACATAGCCAATTATTTTTAAAAGGGGGAAAAGTGAGGGAGGAGGAGGATAAATGTTTCATACTTCAGTATAGATTGGCAAATGAGCACAGGGAATGACCTTGAATGTGCCTAACACATTTCAGCTATTTAATTATAGATTAAATGATCATTCTTCTGTTCTGAAACTTTGCATCTATAAGAAAGCCATTGTCTTTGAAAGAAATTTACCTCCTGTACAACAGAATGGTACAGATGGAAGTCCACAGGCTGTTCAAGGACTTTGGACGTGAGCTGAGCTATTTTGCAGAAATGCAAAAAAAAAAAGTTTTCTAAGGGAGGCAAAGAAGTTATTGAGCGAATTTAAAGCTGGCTACTATTTGCATTGGTGTTTGACTGTCTGTTTCTACAATATATGGATCTCAAACAATTGGCTTCCTATTCACTTCACTTTTTTTTTTTTTAAAAAAAAAAAGTATATGAGGTATCTTAAGCTTGAAAAACCCAATGCGATTTATAGCCATTTCTTCTTAAAGCTTCATGTATTCTAAAATAGGAAAACTCACTACTGAGCATACAAATCTCGTGTCCAGATACTTGTGCGTGTGACTTTTGTATAGAAGGATAATTGGAAGATCCAAGCATGAATCTTCTACTTGCTTGGAGGAAGATAAGGAATCAGGGCTCAGCCTTTCCTCATGGTGCTTTCCAAAAGGCTTTCCAGAATTCTTCAGATCTTATTTTTCAAGTTGAAAATAAATTCTTAAATATTTATTTTCATTTGCTCTCTTTCATTGAAAAGGATGAGTAAACTGTGCAAGACTGCTGCTCGGGAGTGGTCATTCCAGCAGGCAGGCAGACAGGCAAAGGCAGCAGGTCCGTACCTACCATGGTAAATTGCATACTTTGTCATGGGAGACTGGGCAAGACAAATGAGAAGGAGTGATCTGGTGCAATGGCAGATACCTGATAGACTGCCAGGGAATGTTACAACAGGTTACAGTGACTGCCTTAAAGCAGATTCACCTTCTGACAGGTGCCTTTTCAGCTTCTCAAACTCCATTTTGGTAACCCTTACTTCCACCTGCATCTAAACCCGTGAAAGTTGGAAGATGCAACAGTAAAAGGAGGTAAGTCTTTGCTTCTTATTGTACTGCCTGCAACAGTTTCTGATTATAGAATCTATAAATTCAAACGAAATTAGAAATCTGTAGCACTGGGACATATTCTATTTTTATGAGGTTTTTAATATGCTTATATAATATGATGATTGTATCTATCCCAGAGAAACTGACCATCTATTGGAGAAAAGCGTAGAAATACTGAATAGTAATTATAACCTCTTCACTTCCTCAAAGTGAAAACTTACTGAAGATATGCAGGCAATCTTGTACAGTAACCTAGCAGTAGACATGCAATTTTGACTTTCTTTCATTTTATTTTACAGAATTTTAACTTCGGCACTTTGCACATAACTAGTGTCATTCTAGAGGAGAAAGTGTCAGGCAGAAAACAGAGTGACGTTTTCCTTCATCCTTTTGTTTGCTCAGGAAAAGCACTGTAAAGAGCAGCTGCTGGAGAGACAGATGATGGAGAGATTTTTGGAAGGCAAGTATCTGCATGAATAGGAGAGTTGTTGCACAGTTCCTCTTATGGTGACTTGTTCATAGTGATAAGCGCATTCTTCTGTTTTAATAACAAATATAGGGAACAATAGGTTTTTGTTCTACAGATGTGGAGGGCATTCTTTTGTTTTTGTTTTCTTTGCTGAGCCCACTCATGAGATACAATAGAGATCAGTAGCTAAAAAATATACTAAGGTGACATGTCTCTGCCTGTATGTAAATCATGGTGAACTTGTTGGCAATCAGTACTTCATCTAGTGTAGACAGTACTTGTATGGATGGGTGAACATTTACTTTTTGAAATTCCCCATTTTGCTTGCAGTTGCCAGGATACAGCTCCTGGGATTACTTTTTCATCCACAGTGATGCTGCTCTGTATTCCATGCAGGCTTGCTCCAGAGGCTATCAGATATTGTAGTTTTATGGCTGAATATAGGTAGTTCCTGGCCAAGGTGAAACAAGGGCCAATCTGAAGGTAAAAGAAGAAAAAATAGTGAAATATGCAAGAGCCGAAGTGAACAGAATGTTTTGGGGAAGCATAGAAGCAGTAGACTGACTTAAGTAATAGCAGAGTTAAAATTGAGACTTTAGCCTTCATGTTTATCAGCAGTCACACACAGACTGCCCCTCATTGCCTCCTAACCACATAGCAAGAACAATAATAAATGCTGAGCTAAAAGATAGTGCATAAAGTTGATTTTGTTCCATTCTACGCCCCAAAGTGTAAAAGTACCAGAGATGCATGTTCCATGAATGCAGTAACAGGAATAACAGGACCCTGTTTGCATGCTCATGGCCAACAGTGCAAACGCCCAACTTAGGCCATGCCCATTTTCTCTCTACCTTCTATGTCAAGAACCAGAGCAAACCACTGGGATCATGAGGGGCAAGTGCATGCAGTATTTGTTGGAATTCCCAGCGTTCTGAATATAAATAGAATTAAAATGTCATACAGTAATAATGACTCATACTCTCGCCAACTCTCAGTAGACAAGTAGGTGAAGGATCTGGTTTTGATAGCAGGGGGTGTGTGTGTGTCTACCCAGCAGCAGCATTGAACTCACTTAGGGTTTTTCGTGGTTTTTTTTTTTTGTTTTTTTTTTTTTTAAATGAAATCTCAAACCTAATCTCTCAGTGGTCAATCTGAAGCAGTGATTGTCTCAGGAGACCGTAAATGTTTTAATGTATCCCGATGTTATGGACTATATCAATATATATATTAAAATATGTATATAGAGAGAGATTATATATCCCTAGTGTTACAGATTCAGTATTTATTTATATAGTAAGAATGCTAAAAAGAAGGACAAAAGGAAGAAGTGCCTCATCCTAGAAAAAACTTCTTACTGCATATGGTACCGTAAAGTCTCCATCAGTATTCCACTACAGTAGTAGATATTTCTGCAGGCCATCTGAGTGGAACAAAAAAAAAAACCACCCTTCAGAAAGAAACGTTGATTCATTTTGTGGACAAAATAAGTTAAACTATAGCATTAAATTATATAAGCATATAAATAAACAATATGAATTTTAAATAGTAACATTTAATATGTAATAGCATTATTTTATCTCAGAGCAATGAAGCCTCCCAGCAATAAAAAGAGGAGAAGTTGCAAGTCAAGTTGAACAAAATTATTTTTTAGAGGTTGTTGGGGTAGTTTTGTTGAGAAGGTCTTGTTTCAGTATGGATTTTCACTGGGCAGCTATGCAATATGGGCAGAATCACATCCAAAGTAAACCAGATTTTGATTTGATGTAAGCGGATGACATTTCCGTTTGAAACAAGAGTCAAACTTGACTGCTGATAAGTGCTGACTATACTTGTAGACAATTTGTGAAATATAATCAAGATAAATGCCACACAGAGTGGTGGTTCAAGCTATTTGTGCCTTTCATTGAAAGTGATGAGGACCACAGACATGGAGGCAGGATTAGCTTCTGGAGAATGGGTGGTGACTTAAGCTACAGGGGTGCAGGCATCGGACTGTGCTTGTGGACTGTGGGTGATGGTTCTTCACAGAGCCTCGCTGTTGGTGTAGGAGAGATGTGAGCAACCAGGGTACTTGAACATCAGCTCTGCTTCCTTTCTGCTCACCCCCTGTTCTTCAGGTGCTCGGTAATTCTTCTAAAGGTGAGGGGAAAACTAATAGCAGAGATGTGCAGAATCAATGTAAATGACAAAAAGGCAAGGCAAACGCTGCTCGCCATAATGGCCCTGGTGTCGTAATGTAGTCAGTAATCTATGTGGGAAGAGAAATACAGTGGCAGTGTGTTAGGCACCCAGTGTCTGCTGTATCGGGATATGTTAGCCTAAAGGTCAACACCTGATATGTTCAAAAGGAGTGAGACTTTTACCTCCTTGGTTTTGATACTCCTATGAGGAATAAGAAACTAATACTTTCCTACCTACCCACGGAGTGGGTGGTAAAACAGGAGAGTAAATGGCAAGAAGATACTACTGTAGAGGGAAATAAAAAAAGCTTATATTTCTTGCTAACTTTTTATGGTAGCAGCCCTACAAACTGCTGTGTTGTAAATTATAAAAAGTAATCAGAGAAGGCCAGTAGGAAATGGTGAAAGCAATACCCGAGCCAGCTAAGCAAAATTATTAGTTTCAAATGTGTCTGCCAAGATATCAGAGATACAATTCAGACATCCTCAAACTGAAAATATTTGTTAGTTGCTGCACTATACTGCAGCAAGCTGAGAAAAGATTAGAAATAGAGATTTCTTTCATTAAAACAGATTTCCCAGGTACATAGTCTAATATTATTCTTGAGAATGATCTGGTCGGATAAAATGTTGTGTATCTCAATCCTCTGTTTACATCTAGCAAGCAACACTGTAGGTACTGCAGAGATTCAGAATGGTACATGGTGGGACAGTGCATGGGTTGTAAACCGCTCTCCTTGTAAACGTGATGGCTTCTTTTTAATCTGACATTCTGGAATTGTACGTTTTAAATCGCAGCAGACTAGAGACTGCTAAAACTGAAATAGGGAAACTGTAGTCTCTTCGTCTTCTCATCTTTGAGTTCATGCTGGATTCTGTGACACCAGTATCTCAGGCAGCGTTTTTCATACTAAACATCTGTTGTTTTGATTCCTCTGTTGAAGTAGCTTGGATTAGAAGGAGAGAAAAATCATTATCTCCTCCCCCTTACCATTCTGCTCCAAAGCTTGGTTACTATGAAGACAAGTCTTATTTATTTCCTTACAAAAAAGGCTTCACTGACATGCAGTATTTGATTTTTTTGGAAATGGGTTCTGACTCAATTTTCAGCTACATCAAGATACAAGATCCAATTATTGTAAATTAAATTCAGATAGGCTGCATGTAAGCTGCTCTGTAGATCTCTATTAAGTCCATTGATTTTGAAAGACTTCGCTGTCTTAACTGATACACTCTGGAATTACAGCAGTGTAACTGAAACCAGGATCTGCTTAGATCTGTGCTGTTTAGATCTAAGAAACATTTTGTTTAGTATTTTAACTGCAGGAGATGACTACTGGGCATAATACAGTTTTCTGAGAAGCAACAAAGACTATCCAATGAGGGTCTCTGTATGCTCTTAAACCTAAAGACAAAACCTTAGTGTTATTTAATATAGTATTATTTTAAATGTCGTGGATATATTAAGAGAACCACTTGCATGGTTGCAGTATAGTGCAGCAACTTGCAAGATGGAAGAAAGATCTCTTGTGTAACACCAAGAACTATACTTGATCCCTGCTCCAAGTATTAAACACCTACTGCCAGCAGCAAATTCCAACACTTCTTCCGAAGCACAAAGTCCACCAAAGTGATGAACTATCAATCCAGGATATGCTGAAGGATAAGATCTCTTATCTGAAATGGAGCGTGGAAGAGTCACGTTCTCAGCATTCCATGCAGTACATGTCTTGATTTGGATGGCTTGGTAGACTCATCCAGACTGAGCAGCTGTCTTTCCTAGACCAGACTCAGCCAGCTTCTCACTGGCAGCTGAAAAGCCACTCGTTCCATTCAATTTACAGGACAGTTTAAATTTATTTTAATGACAATTAATTTTAACCCAAGTTTTGCCCCTAATTTGAGATCTCTGATGATGTGCTTACATCAAACAAAATTGGTGATTCTAGCTCGACTGGGCTTTTCTGGCATATGAATTGCCACACAAACTACTCTTTACTTGTTGCTATCCAAGAAAGCTGCCAGTGCAGCTCATTGTACCTGTGTGTTTCTCCCACCTGAGCTGGCTAAGCAGGAGTCAACTGCAGGGAAAGTTGAAGTGTACACTGGCATTTGGTGCTCAAAGCATGTTTAGTAAAACTTACAGGTAAGCAATAACTAATTCTACCAAATGTGAATACTTTTTTTTTAAATATGAAAAAATTTTGTTGGTTTCTTTTTTTTTAAACAAACAAGGAAAAAAAATGCAATAAAAATAAATAATAGCATTAAATGAAACAGGGTGATAACTCATAAACTGTATTCACCCCTGGACTGGGGCTGCCAGCTTGGCACCCCCATTCTGACAGAGTGCAGAAATCCAAGTTAAATGTGTTGGCCTAGTTCACGTTAAGTATTTAATCTGACAAAACCTTTTGCCTTTCCCACAGCAGGGAAAAGAGCACATGCTGAAATTTCAATGAGGTCATGGAGCTGATCTGCCCATCACTTTTTTTTTTTTTTAAGAAACATGTTTAGAATCATACAATCTTGGAAATAACTTTGTAGCCTCCATTAATTGTTATGAGAGAAACATTAAAAATTCTGAAATTCTTAAACTTATATCCGTGTTTAAGTAAGAAGTTGATAATTAACAAGACTTAGATCAACTTAAGAGTGTAAGAGAAGTGTGTATTTTTCCTTTGGGGAATCTCTGCATATGCCTATCTAGCGCTTTCTGTTGCAGAAATGTCACAGAACATGCAGGAGAAAACCTTGTATCTCAGGAATTTTTATTAAAAGTGTATTCTTTTTTTAGATAAGTTTTTTCTTCCAAGCTTTGTGAAATATTTTTGTTTAAATTGTACAAGTCACTTTAAGGATACCTAGTTAGATCTATTTCTTAACATGTGTGTGCTGAAATCTAGGGAAGTGTGTTGAGTTTATACTAGAAGTTTATCAGCCTATAGAAAACCCATTTAAACTTCATATAAGTTTATTTTCGTTAAGGAAAAACCTCAGTACCGTGCTATGGGCTGGTATGTTGAAAGGACTAGGGAGAGCAGCACCAGCTGGAGATCTGCATCCTTGTCCCAGAGTCATAAAAAATGCAGCCTGTCTCCTGTCAGCCTGTCCCCTCCTCTCACCTATGCCTCCAGAGTGTACAGTGTGCTCCTCAACAGCTCACACGCAGAGAAGAGGGTCCAGCAGCAAAGCATTTGAGGGGGAACTAGGTATCTGAGGTGAGTTTGGGGGTCTCAAAGCCATGACCGGCATGGGGGTTGAGGCTGCTGGCCACAGTGCCGTGGGTGAGCTGACATGCTTTCCCTGGTGAGGGTCTGGTGGTTTATGGAAAAGGTGCTGATCTGGTGAGCGGTACCACGCTGAATGGCATTATCCACACATGGGTTTGTGTCACTTTTGCTGAAACATATACAGTTTCTTTCCTTCTCCCCTAGTTTTTAATTCAATCTCCTCGTTGAGAGAAGGCTGAGAAATTAAAGATTAAAAAACTAAACAAAATCCCAACAAGAGAGAAAAACCAGTGCTCTGCTAGGGCTGCCTGTAGGAAAGTGATGGCAATCATCCAGAAGCAAAGATGAAAGTCTTAAAGCAAGAAGCTGAAAGAACCAGCTGGGAAAAAGCAAACACAAAGAGAAAATACAGGCATGATACTAAAATAAGGACCAAGCAGGTGAAACTTTGCCTTAAACTTTCTCGTGTGTCTTAATGCATGATGTTGCTTGAACTGTATTTAGAGGCAGCATACGTGCACCAGTAAAGTTAGTAGTTTATGCTGGGTGGCAGTGCAGAATGAAAAGATGAAATAGAACAATTTATTGCAGGACCTCTCAAAAACAAACCCACCTCTCATCACCATTTATACAAAAAATGAGTAAAGCTTGAAGTAGTTGACTATTATCTGTATTCCCCTCACTTGTAGTATCACTTTGACATTTCAGGAAAATGAGCTGTTAGTATGTAAGAGTTCTGTATTATGCTACCAGGGGCACTACGTATATGCAGAAATGTTGGTGGTTTTTTTTTTTTTTGGGGGGGAACCCCAGTATTTTTGTGAAGTAGAATCACTATCAGTACTTTGATTCTGGAAGACTGAGTTTGTTTTTGACTCCGTTCTTTTTCAATTTTAGAATCAGCTTATGCTGGCCATTCTAATTTGACATCATTATTTTAAATGAAACAACTGCATGTTTGGAGGAAAACAAATATTATTAAAATGTTTTAATTAAGATTACAGATTATCCAAAGAGCTGTCAGTCAGCCAAATCTAAAAAGTATTTTTAGGCTGCAGGATAATTTATAGACAGTGGTAATACACATGCATTCCAAAAATATGTTGTATTTATGCTGGTATTACTTCATGTTAATATGGTTTACTTAATTGCTTTTTTCTGTGTCTGACACAGTACTTTTCCAAAAAAGAGAACCCAAAGTGAGAGGAGGGTGTAAAAATCCTGCTGCTTTCTGACCTGTGGTCTACCAAAACGTCCCATTCTAGTCACACTCTATATTTACTGTAGGTGACAACTGTAGTAGATCTAATGGATCCAGTGTTTGAAACTGAAACAATTAATGCCAGTGGGGATTTGTTAACTCTAAATAATATTAATCTTTCTGAGTGACATGACCTTTTTAAAAAGTATTTTTAAAATCTTTCTGGGAAGGCCAGAAAACCGTATTAAAGTTGCCTATCTTGCATTCATGAGTCTTCAGACATAATGCATATAAGAGAACCTGCTTTTTATCAGCTACTTAAGTGGCTGGAGGTGCTGCACAGCTATCATACCACAGTCATTCTAAAAGCTATGCTCAAGCATAATTAGAAAAGAAAGAAAAACTGAAGAGAGTAGTAAAATAGATGTTTCTCATAATACACAAAATAGCTCAAGACCTTAGATTAAATGGTCACTGGGACTCTTGAAAAGAAATTAAGCCAACTAGCTTCCAAATTTCCTTCATTGTCTTGCTTTCCACTAAAACCATCTCCAAGCTTTAAGATGACGAGAAGTCAGGTATACTAGATTAAGGATTACCCTCTAGGATATTACTGTTCTATTTTCATTCTTAAAAATTACTAGATTTTTTAAAATTTAAGAACATTAGGCCAATGATTGCTGGAACAGACTGGCATATCCAGAAATGTGCATGAAATGGTGCATGTTCTAGCACATACTAAATTCCTGCTCAAAAAGGCTTTTTATTTTTGGTAGGTTTAGAAAACAAAATTATTCACACCATATTTGCAAGTTCCACTTTGTGGAGTAAGTAGAAGGCAATGTTTTAAAGGAATAAAGTTAAAATAAGAAAAAAAAAAAATATAATTAGTTGCTGTATTAAGGTGTGAATAGTATATATTGCTTTAGAAAGGATGAAGCACATACTAAGAACAGCAAATGGAAAAGATGATGATGATGGGAAGACAACTAATTCCTTGCAAGCAGCATTTGTAAACAAAGGTTAGTGTATTAGTTGCAGTACATTACTTGCAGAGCCAAGGTGTGAGAGATCCTTCCCCTGCACCTTTCCTGTTTTCTCCATAGCTTTGCTCTTCTGGTGTTTCTTAAACTGCTTACTCAGAACTTATCCATACTGTCAGAGTTTTCTCTCTGCAAAGAAAAATTGTTAACCTTGCAACTTGAGCATTTGACTTGATTGTGCTGTACAGGTCTTACATTTATTGAAAGCTAAGACCTCAATGAGGATATTCAAGTTTGGTTTCCACATTGTTAAACCATGTGCTGGTTTAACATCACATATGCACCTAACAAACTGCAGTAATAGCTTTTTCATTTAAATGCTGAATTAAAAGCAAGACCATAAGCAGAGAAAATTACTATGTTTGGGTAGTACTTATCCTCTAGGAGCCTAAAAGCTATAACAACTTTTTGTATCCGTTCTTGCTAGGAACAAATTAAATTTTCTTCTGCCTTCTCTGTGTGATCCTCTACTGGTTTCTATACATCTGCTTTTTAGGAACAAGATACCACATTAGTTGTACTGTAACATAACATGTACTGTGGCAAGTACATCTATAACAAGTAATTTATAGCTGTAACTTACAAGCAACAAAAAAAAATGCTTCATATGTCAGTAAATCTCTCAAGTTCCTTTATATCATACTATTTGCACTGCAAACATACTAAGTCTTCATCCTAGAAGGAAGCTTGGTTTTGTCTTGAGGACCTAATCATAAGAACTGCCAACAGCCATACTGAAAGGAGAGCTGAAGTCTGATTTTTCTCTGAAGTGAGGTACTAAACCAATGAACTGTAGAGAAGAACTTTACTTTTTTTTTCCAAGGGAAAGCAGGTAAACTCAAAAAACAAGTTAGTCCAGTGAGTAATTTTTCTGTAAGTATCAGGAACAGTTTACTTCTTCTTAAAAGGGCTATACAAAGTTATTTCAAAGATGTTAATTACAAGCCATCAAAAGGGAGGAAGTGTCCTTTGCTTTGTTTCACACTAATCACATTTGTAATTGCTTGTTGCCATTTTTCTGTAACAAATATGGATATAGGTTACCAATATAAAAAACAGGAACAACAGCTCTCTGACCAACAAAAAACTCCTTTCTTCAGATGGTGGTTGTGTCAGGATGCTAATGGAGAGTGACTGCTGCAAAAATATATTTATTTTTAAAAATAAAGTCTTCTGGCTGTTGACCTTCATGCTCCAACATCAGAGGCTGTAGCTGGGTAGCTGTAGCAATACAGTTTGTTGTCTGCACCTCCACTCAATAGCAACTGATGAAAGGAAAAGAAAACTCTGATTAATACCAGAACTAAGCAAAATACCTACACAAAAGTTGAGGACTCTGATTTTTTTTTTTCTTTCCTTTGAAGACATAAACAGAAGTAATAAATAATGAACTGTTAATGCATGACTAAAACCCAGAATCAAACTGCAGAAGCAACCTTGTCTCTCACCCTCTTACTAAAATTAGAAGCAAAGTTTTTCTCAGGAAAACTTCTAAAGCTTTTCCTGCCTTTTACTGAGAACAGGAACCATACTGAGACTCCTGAACATTAACAAAATTTTCTTCCTATTTTATACATGTGTGTACCACTATGGTAGCAGAACAGCTTGCTATAGAGGATTATTCAGTTCCCCCTTCTACATGTGCTGCCATGCTGCTGCTTTAATCTCCTTGGCAGCAAATTGGAACATGGATTTTCTCAGGGAGGTGTGGTGCTGTTCTGACATCTCTCCTTGTTTGGAATATCACTGTAACACTCACTTAATGCTACAGAGCTTAGACTCTCATCCTACTCCTCTGCACAGTAGGATGGGGAAATGCTGCACAGCATATGACAATAACACCCAGTTATCAACTACAGCACAACTAAAACTTCCTGTTCTCTTTTATCTTTAAGCATAAAGGAAAAAAAAACCAAGTCCATGACTGCTTTTAGCCCTCTTCCTAACCACCATGCATATAAATTGAGTAACTTGCTCTTCAGATTCTTACCCCTGCTTCTGTCCAGTCAACACACAAAACCTCATCTTCATGAGCAGCCAAGTCATACAGAGGAGCTTTGCAACTGGTAAGACACAGGAATTTAGTCACACATTTGAAGTTATGTGAGCAATCACAGAAAACAGAATTCGTCCCTGGAAAAATACTATTACAATGCTACCACACAGATGTGGTCTAACAGTTATAAATACTATCAGAGAGTACAAGTATCTACCATCTGTGATGTTTTTTCCACTTTCTCCAGCATTGCTCACATGAGTATTAACCACTCCTACATCCTTGAAGAGAAAGGCAGCAACATTTTTCACCTGCTTGTGAACTACCTTGAGACTGAAATTTAATCAATGTGCTTGTTAGGAACCATTTGTTATATAGTTTCCTTCTTCCATGTGTAGATACTGCTCGACTGTGTGTTCTCCAGAAAACCTATTTATGTCTTCTGAATGGAAACCATTTCATTGCTTGGAAATTTGTAATGAAAGGTCTGAGAAGAGTATCAAGTGAAACTTCCCACTGTTAGGCTCACTCCTTAGAAAGATAATGTACTTTTTTTCCTTAAAATAGAGGGAGCATTAGGAGACCTTCTACTGTTCCTAATCCCAGTAGCAATCTTTTTTTAAAAAAAAAAACATTGCTGCCTTCTGCATGTTACAATGCTGCTGTTAATGCCAGGTAAGTCCTCTGCTGGAATGCCACACAGCTCTCTCAGATGTTAAGCCACAGGTCCTCTGGTAGACTAGAAACATTTTTCTCCCTTTCATTATGTGCTCGACTTCTAAAACCTAGAGGATTTTCACAAATGCCAAAGGAGTTTCCAATTAACATCTCTGCTTTTGCTATTTCATTAGGCTCCTTGACCCTGTAACCTTACATGCCTTTGAACAATGAAGAAAGCATGATTATTTTACCTTCTTGTGTCCCAGAGCTTCACAATGTTGTCCAGAGAACCAGAGATCAGCTGATGCTCATGGGTAGGTGACCACTTCACAGATGTCACCCAGCCTGTGTGAGATGTCAGAGACAGGAGAACCAAGGAGCCATCTGAACAGAAAAAAAAAAAAGATTAAAAAAATACATCACTAGATGCCAGCTGACGCCAGCACTTTTAAGATGCATACAAAATCCAGTGAGAAAAGCAGTCAGCAACATATTTGTTTTCAAGGTTAAAAAAAAAAAAAATCAGGCCTACAACTAAATAGTTGAACATTAATTAATAAAATGGATTTGTTTTTTTTTTT
>JAAGAY010011350.1:0-29815 GCA_011801015.1 Ardeotis arabs | reverse complement strand
TTCCTCCTGGCAAATGGGGCCTTAAATCTGCCTTGCAGACTTGTGTGCCCGTGGCTGCTGTGCCCTCTTAAGGAGCAGAGCAAGACCTTCTCTGCAGAGATGAAAGCAGAAACTTGACTTGGATGAAAAAAAACCAGCTAGCATGAAAATAAGAAAAAAACTTGTCTGATTAACTAGTTAATGATATTACTTGTTTTTAAGAATGCTCCTTGTGTGGTATAAGTACCCAATCTTCCAGCTACTTGAAAAACAATTTGAGGAAAAGTATACACAATGAAAGGACTAAAAATTTCCATTCCTGTGGAGAAATTCTGATCCTTTTTGAGAGTGAAGCTCTTATAGGGAATTCAGAGGAAACTAAATCTTATGTTTGCTATAAATACTGAGAGCTGCATTGAACTGAGTGGTACTAAAAACAAGCTTTGGATTCTCAGCGGATTGTAGCTGGTTCAAAAAGGTGTGATAGTAGTACTTCATGTTTGTTTGACTAATGAACTATAAAATATACTGTTGGTTCTCAGTGCTTCTGGACTAATAAATTCAACTGACACTAAAAGTTTACTCACACAAAAATAGAAAATTTGTTGTATACCTAAACTGTAAAGGTGTTTATTGTAACTTGGATATTGATCTAAAAAGTTCAATACTGCTGACTGTCAAGTTTGTCACTTAATGTGAAGCTTTTTTCTTTGCTTTGGAAATACTGCAGAATTCCCAGCCATTGGGATCTCTAAAGCCACCAACATCCTAGATAACTTGGTCTTATATTTAAAGAGACAATAACTATATAATAAATAGTAAAATCACTCTGTTACAGTCATAGAACCATAGAATGGTTAGGGTTGGAAGGGACCTTCAAAGGTCATGTAGTCCAATTCCCCTGCAAGAAGAAGGGACATCCCCCACTAGATCAGGTTGCTCAGAGCCTCATCCAACCTGGCCTTGAATGTCTCCAGGGATGGGGCTTCCACCACCTCTCCGGGCAACCTGTTCCAGTGTTCTACAACTCACATTGTGAAAAATTTCTTCCTAATATCTAATCTAAATCTACCTCTCTCTATTTTAAAACCGTTACCCCTAGTCCTGTCACAACAGGCCCTACTGAACAGCCTCTCCCCATCTTTCTTGTAGGCCCCCCTGAGGTACTGGAAGACCGCTATCAGGTCTTCCTGGAGCCTCCTCTTCTCCAGGATGAACAGCCCCAACTCCCTCAGCCTGTCCTCATAGGAAAGGTGCTCCAGCCCTCCTATCATCTTCGTGGCCCTCCTCTGGACCCTCTCCAACTGGTCCATGTCCTTCTTATGTTGGGGGCTCCAGAACTGGACACAGTACTCCAGGTGGGGTCTCACCAGGGCAGAGTAGAGGGGGAATCACCTCCCTTGACCTGCTGGCCACACTCCTCTTGATGCAGCCCAGGATGCCGTTGGCCTTCTGGGCCGCAAGGGCGCATTGCCGGCTCATGTTGAGCTTCTCGTCCACCAGCACTCCCAAGTCCTTCTCCTCAGGGCTGGTCTCGATCCATTCTCCCAGCCTATATTTGTGCCTGGGATTGCCACGACCCATGTGCAGGACCTTGCACTTGGCCTGGTTGAACTGCATGAGGTTGGCACGGGCCCACCTCTCCAGCCTGTCAAGGTCCCTCTTATAGGTCCCTTCCCTCCAGCGTGTCGACAGCACCACACAGCTTGGTGTCATCGGTGAACTTGCTGAGGGTGCACTCTATCCCACTGTCCATGTCGCCGACAAAGATGTTGAACAGGGCCGGGCCCAACACGGACCGCTGAGGGACGCCACTCGTGACCGATCTCTACTTGGACATTGAGCCGTTGACCACCACTCTCTGAGTATGGCCATCCAGCCTATTTCCTTATCCACTGAGTGGTCCATCCACCAAACCCATGCCTCTCTAGTTTAGAGAGAAGGATGTTGTGTGGGACAGTGTCAAATACTTTGCACAAGTCCAGGTAGATGATATCCATTGCTTGTTCCTTGTCCACCAATGCTGTCACCCCGTCATAGAAGGCCATCAAATTGGTCAGGCACGATATGCCCTTGGTGAAGCCATGTTGGCTGTCACCAACCACCTCCTTGCTCTCCATGTGCCTTAGCATGGTTTCCAGGAGAATCTGCTCCATGACCTTGCCAGGCACAGAGGTGAGGCTGACCAGCCAGTCTTTCATATTGCATGAAAAGTCTCTGTTTAATTTAATCCCTATAGTTTTGTAACACAAGATTTCTGTCTATTCATGTGTGTAAACCTCCATACATACGAAATCAGGAACAATTAAAAGTAGAATCAACTGCCCTCTCCAACAAACTAAAAAAAAAATCAGATTTGTGACTTTTTTTTTCCTCTTTTCTCTGAAGACTATGAAGACTGAATTAATTATTAGCATAAAGCTTACAAGAGCTAGCAGTTTCTGGTGGGTGAATTCTTCAACACAGACATTAAGGAGTTTTCCAAATTGAAAGCAAATGAGTCCAAAGTAGAGGAAACCCCAACAGTAAGCTTAAGAAACCTTCCAACCTCCCTTTTCAGGCACAGTTGCCTACAGTGACATAGATCATACCCGCTTACCACTCTGGTAGATTAATTTACCTCTCTGAATATAGTGAGTTACAGGAAGATTCCAAAGAGATTGCATTCTAGATGACCAATAATTGGAGGAATCATTAAAAAAAATAAATCCATTTACCATGTTAGTTGTAGATAGACAAAAACAGGAGAACAGAGAATTACTGACTCTGTAGAAGCAGTTAACTTATCCAGTCTTTAAAAAGTTTATAGGGAAAAAAAAACTGCATCAACAAGAGGCTTGTAAGAATCAAGTTCATGAAATGAAACATTTATTCCGCATTTTCTGACAATGTTAATGGTGCAAAACTGAACCTGCCATCTTGTGCACAAAGAAACTGAGCTAGTCATACCAAAACAACCGCTATGCGCAACCATTTTTTTTTCAGGCATTAATGCAATGCTTTGCAAGGAGACATGATCTGTTTTTTCATCAGTGAGAGGGCTTATAGAAGTAGTCTGTCATTTTAAGAGCACACTCTTCTTCTGTAATTGTGGGACTGCAGACTTATGAAATATGCAGTATGAAATGCTGTAAATACAATAAGCCAAAATATAGCTTTAGCTTAAAGCATAAAATAAAAGTTATAGATAACAAATTATTAGTATGACTGCAAATGTGTACAACACTTGGGTTTATGTTAAGAGTTCCTCTTGCTCGTACCAATAATTAAGTTAACAGTGAATATGTTTCCAAGTTTCTGAGTGAAGTAAAACAAGATTTTAATTTGTTTTGAAATATGACCACTCTAGATTATCAGCATGCAGAATTGATTTATATCTCATAATAATATTGATATCATCATGGCAAGTGATCATGTTAAATAGTATCTCATGAGATGTGAAAAGGTCAGATGCTCATCTAATAGGGGTCAGGATAAGTATTGACTTGAAATCTACAAAACCGATTGCTGCAGTAAGAATGTAGGAGATAATTCTATTGTAACCAGATGATTCTTTATTTTTTCTTTGTAGAATAACAAAAAAAAAATCTTACTTTTTACATCTTTGGAGACCTCACTCAATTTGTCCAAAGTTACAAAAGCAGTGCATTCTTGACATACTTGCTGTGTAAAAAGTAGTCCAAACTAACTGAATTTAAAATCTATGTACAGGGCATTTTTTTAAATTCTGAAGATCTGGTGCTTTAAGAGATAAATAAATAGGAGATAAAAAATTTTGGGGAGAATAGAGCTCCACTTGTTTGTTTTGTTACATAATACCTAGTTATTTTTTGCATCTAGCAGGGGTCCAGTTGCTGTGTGCCCACTTTCTGCTCTCATTTCCTCATGGTCCCTCTCACAGAGGTAGTCAGCTACAGCTTACCAGCCTGGCCCCAAAAATTCATCTGCAGTGTGCTTAGTTCTTGCCAGTAGGACCTGGAACTAGTAGCTGGAAGGCATGATACAGTGGATAGAGAAAACTAGAAAAAGTCTCTGGAGACCCATGTCCCACTTTCAGCTCAAGTGTTACCACAATATAAATAAATAACAGTGCATTAAGAGAGAGCAATTTAGGAGTTACATGAACGACCAAATCAAGAGTTGGAAACACTAGTCATTCCTTATTCTGCACTATGTTTTTCCAGATCTACATGAGCTGCAATGCTCTACTACAGCTAAATTGCAATTCCCTTTAGGTACTACTACTTATGATAAGCAGAAACTCAGAAAGTAAAGGAACTGTCATTATTTGCAACATATGGTGGTGTCAAATATTCATTCACCCTCTAGGATGTTTGGAAAACTATGCACATGTTAAGAACAGTCACACACAAAGTCAGATAGATTAATAATGGTGCGTTTCTCACACTACTGTCTTTTTGTATTTCTGACCCTCACTACAATCCAGAATTGCACATGTAGAGAAAGTTAGCTCAGTTGGACAGCAAGTTTTGCTGCTACAGTAAGTGTATTAACAATCTTTATCAAGTGATAATTGGCTTATTTTTTAGATTAGCGCCATTTTCAACTCATGTATTCTATCACATTGGTTTTACTGGCTCTAATCATGTGACTAAAAACCTGTGGGATTCAAGTCTGCATGATGTGCTCCCATCTGTGGGTGCTTAATCTTTTTGCTGAAAAGTGGGTATCAAAAGTATACCCTCAATATCAATATGATTTAGGGAAATGCAGATGTGTACAGTATTCCTATGGCAGAAAATAAATAGCTTTTGTAAAAGTATCATTTAAATGCATTTTCCAGGAATGGTATGCTTTTTTTCCCACAGACAAGGCTTATTCTAATTTATTAAAATCAATAAATTAGTAACATACATAAGTGGAAAAATACGGAAGATATTTTGATGTTCATAATTTGAAAACTTTCAAATGGAAATTCTACGCGGGAACTCAAACTACAGCTTAACATAATTGCTTCTAAATGTAGTTTAGATCTGTTATTCATTTTAATGTTCTTTTTTTTCAAAATACGGTAGTACAATTAAATGTAAGACTCAGTGTTCTGCAGAACAAAAAAATGCATGCAATTCCCTGTTCATAACAGCAAAGAGACTTTATTAATTGTTTATGGCAACAGTACCTGCCACTGCCTCTGTCTGTGCATGACAGTGTGGCCCAGATCATTATGATCCTGGAAATGAGACAGCAAGGGTTCTGTCCTGTGAGACGTGAGAGTTTTCTATTCTGATGAACATCAGTTTCAGCTCAGGGTGCCTAATAACAGTTTGTGGCACTTAACAAATCACAGAATCAGACCTCAGATCAGACTTCATACATTTTAAAATTAATTCTGAAGGTCTTCCCAGAAAGCAGCAACTTTTTGGAAATTCTCATAAGGCAATGATATTTTCACCTATGTGAATGTGATAATGTGCTGTAATTTCCTACTTCCATATGCTATGGACTCAAGACTATGTAAATAAGCTTCACACTTTAGTGTAAGCCTTAAAACGATGTGCAGTTTTCAGAAGGTCCCTAGGTTGCATTTCTTTTGTCAACAACAGCATGATTTTACACAGTTACTAAGAACTGGGATGTTTGGATGGGCACAACATATGCTAAATGACAACCTCTGTAGTAGACAACTGAGACAGTGATTCCTGTTGATGTGTCTCAAGATCACATACGTATGAGTAAGAAAAGTCTTACACATGTTTTGCATGTTATATGCAAAGTACAAAAGAGCTGCTCACTAACATTCAGATCATGGTCATGATACATTCAGTGATTGTATGTCATCATAAAAGCTCCTCAAAAGTAGATTTTATTTCATTTTGAAAGTGTCATTCTTTTTACTGCATTGTAATGATTACTAATGAAAGCAACCACCACCTCATTGTATTCCCCGATGACCAGTAAACACTTATTTTTATTTTTTTTAATCTGGACATAGGAACAAATCTAAACACAGAGGATCAAGATATATGGAAAAGGGACTAGTAATTGGCAAAGGAAATAGACTGGGAAATAGACTGAGTAGTCTGGGGAAACCCATCTACTTCAGAAGTGCAGAAGCATCTTTAAACTAATGTAATAGAAATAGCTCCAGCTAGGAAAGGTCCTAGCATCACTTAATGTATCCCACTCTCAACATTGCACAAAAGCCAAGAGAGTCCAAAGTAATTTGATAGATACTGCAGAAACAAGCCAAGAGAGTCCAAAGTAATTTGATAGATACTGCAGAAACAAGCTGCTTTCACAGTCTTTATATGTAGATTTCTGGATAGAACCCCTCCAGGTTTCATGTTAACAAAGCTCTTTCTCAACCTGTGAACCTCATGCTTTCCCACCTCATGAAGAAATTTAAAGATTTCCATCCATTCTGGTGGGTTTTGTTTATTCATTTTCCCATGTGAGTAATGGTTTGTACACAAGCTCTCTGTTGCTGGTGTTACCAAAAATAACTGTCCCTCATTCTTCTCACCAGGTTCTACAAACTGTAACGCTGACCCACCGCAAGACACCATTCTGCATTCTTTTGTATATGGCTTTGTAAGAATGAATGAATTCCAAGTCATATAATGAAAATAATGCACACTTCCACTTTAAGTTATAGCATCCAACATCATTTGCAACATATCTTTATGAGTGGAAATTAATCTGATTTATTTATTCATGAAATTGCTTTGGCTGTAATGTACAGGCTTTAAAGTATCAGTTCTCTCTCATCCCATTATTACACACTTTCCTAATTACCTCTCTAATCACACTACCTAATATTGTAAAGTGCTTTGGAGTGTGTAGAGAAGTTGTTGCGCATTAAGAACAAAATTAGCAGATTTGGAGAGGAAAGAAGTCGTCTTTGCTTATTCTTCCCATACCCCTGTGGAAAGAGGAGTCTGCTTTTCATCCTTGTGCTGACACTGCAGCTCTGAAAGTCTCAGTGGCGTGATCAGTCCATATGCTTCAGAGAAGAGCATTTTTTAGAAAATCGCTTGGAAATTACAGTTCATTAAACTTTACCTTTCTATCCATGCCTTCTTTTCATTTGAGTTTGGTGCAACTACTGTGAAGTACACCGAAAGAGGACTTAGGGAAACAGATTACAAAGCCATAGGCTGCAACAGGGGCCTAGCTCCGAGGCATGAATCTCAGAGAATTCTCTGTTTTAAATATGTCTTCTTCTAACACTGGATTGTATTCACACTATAATTAAAAAGAAAAAATATTCTGAAGGACTATTGCTTCATCTGTCCTGGTTCATTTTAAGGTACGTCTTGGTTGAGACTTTTCCTCCAACCATTGTTTTCCATAGAAAGATTCAACGCATGTGTGCTCTAAACAGATCAATCGCCTTTCTCAGATTCTTGTGCTAAAAACTTGCTGCATACCTGCTTTAAAAGGTATATAGTTTCTTCATTAATATTTAACTATTCCATTTGTAAAGGACCACAGAAATCAATATTCAATTATAAAATCCCAATTTAGTCTATTATCTATCTTTGATTTCAATATGCTCTTGACTTGCTTAAATACTGTGAAAACATTTCTATTCTTGATATTGTTACCAAAATCTGGAATAAAACTCCTTAACAGCAATGAGAAGTTAAGAAGCAGGCACTCCTTTATTGCAGCGCTGGGCGCATGGGGGATCACTCCACCTTAGTGTGTGCACCTGTTCGATCCAACAGCGCAGGTTAAATACACACCTGTTATACATATCACTAGATTTCCGAGAAATATCATACATAAACATAAATTTCCTGGAAGTCAGTATAATATTCCTCCACCCACTTGCGCATGCTCAGTCTTTTGAATCGAGGGTCTTCTGGCAGTCTTGGGGGTCATCAGAGCGCCCCCTCCTTGAATTCGCTGGTCGAACCCCTCCTTAAAATTTCCATATATGGTCTTGAGAACAAGGTCGTGTTGTCCTTGATTTTTCTGGCTCCAAAGTGATGGCTCGGGGCCTATTTTCTACAGGTGGTGTTTGGGACCTACCATTGTTCTGCCTTTCTTCTTAATTACCCCAAACATGCTAGGTTGACTTCTAACAAATGAGACATTGTAATAGCTCTAAGATTCCCATTCCCTCAAAGTACAAATAGATTTAATATAAAATTTAACCTATGTGACTACAGTTCTACAGTTAGCAAGAATCACTTCATATTGATATTTATTTTTCAACGTTTATGTCATGTAACAATATTACTTCCTTCTTGAAATATCCATTAATGTAAAATAACACAGGTCAGTCATTCTCTGGCCATCTGAATTTTTTTTTTTGTTCATTCTTCAAAAAGGTGTTTAAAGGATGTTTATTTTGAGCCCAATTTTGTCTATTGCTTTTCCAAAAAAAAACCAAAAAACATTCAATTTTTACGTTCATTTTGATGTTCTCTTTCCTTGGCAAGAAAGCTCACGCTTAACACAAAGACTAATTTTACCAGCTGACATTTTTAATGCATGTCAACATTTTTCCTTTCTAAAGCAGGATTAGTCCATTCCTACTCCACTTTATGCATGAAAAAAAAATTTGTTGATGCCACATAGTTCTGTGGTTAGATGTGGAACCCTACCTCTTCAATTGTCTCATTCTGTGCTTTCTCCCTGTTAAAAACTACCCCATTTTTTTTGTTTGGTTGGGGTTTTTTTTAAACACATAACAATCCACAAATGGGGAATAATAAAAGACCTGAATGTTTCAAATATCATTGTTCTTAGTCCTCTCTCAGTCTGCAGGGGGAAATCAAAAGAGAACAGGCAAGAGAGGCAAGGTAATTTGCCTCAGAATTCAGCTTAAAACTGCAGTTAGATAGTTCTTTAGCAGGTAATAAAACAACATATGAAGCCACTTTGTTTCTTACTGCCCTAATAAAACATAACAAAACAAAGAAAAAAATAGGAGGAGGATGGAGTAGAGAAGCTGTAATCAAGTAGAACTGCACAGATCTGATGGTATGGATTGAAAGATTTCTCAAAATGTTGTCATCCATGACTGGACAGGAACCAGCACAGAACAACTTAAAATCAAGCAGCCATAACAGTTTCCATAATAGGTCCAACTCACAGAGCAAGAACTTCTGGCTGTTGTGTCCAGCCAAGACTATTGAGTCTCAGCTCCATATGCTTCCATCTCCTATCAGGAATTGCTCTGCAAGCAGCACTTTCCATACATGACCTTATGCATTCAACTAGCCAGCTCTCTGCAGATCACTAGTCGTGCTCCACAGGTCATCCACTTACCCCCTCACTCTTCTCCTACACTACTAGTATTTGTGCCAGGCAAAACAGAAATAAGGCAAAGGGCAAGATTATTAAAAATATTTTAAATACAGACTGTTACTCATGTGGACATGCATTTAAATCCTCATGGAGAAGTCCATTACATCTTACTTAACATATGGAGAACAAGTCCACACCAGTTATTCCTCAAATGCAAATGTTTAGAGTGTGCTGAGGTGAAGTGTCATGTCTGCTAGCTCTGCTCTTGCAGGCATGCCTTCTTCTCTACTCAGAACACTGTTAGAGAGCATTTCCTGGGCTACCCAAAACTCTCATCTGAACGGCTGCAGCCACTCTTGAGTTGTAAGTGAGTAAGTTCAAAATACATCCATATGTTAAAAAGTCAAGCTCCACAAATTTTTCTCTGAGCTTTACACTGTATGATGAGTTAAATCTCATCCAGATAATAAAGACATTTTTATTTTAACAATCAGTTTATATTCTATCTTACCAGTAAAATGATGATTGTTCTAATTTTTTTACGATAGAGGTTCAGTGGAAAATACTTTAAAACAGCCCATCAAACAAAAAAAGAGACAACAACCCACATCACTCTCCAATGATGTTGCAAAACATCATCAACTGACAGCAAAATCTGTGATATTTAGAGGCTTCTCCTTTTTTTTTTTTTTTTTTTTTTTTTTTAAGAGAGTCCTGGACTCCAGCAGGCTAGGAAGGGAGGGCAGAGTGACAACAGAGGAATTGCTGTTTGAGTCTTTGAATAGTTCGTGCTCTTTGTCCATGTGCTCTTCAGCTTTTAGAGAAGGGTACAAAATGTAGTGCCTACAAACAAGCTATCTGATTTCAGGTAAAAAAGAAGGTTCATCTGTTCTTTGACTCACCCTCCTGTGAGTAAGGTGTGATGAAGAGATGGTCTCTCTCAACTTCACACAGCACTATGGGCACTTCTAGGATGGAATGTCAGACAGTTTTGGGATACACAGACTTCAATATTAAACAAGCTAGTGAACACTGTGTGCAAACACAATCCTGTAAATCTCTTTTTGCCATTTAGCATCATGTAAACATTGTAATAGAATATTATTTTGTGGTATAAGTAGCCAGAAGGACTAATCATCTCTCCATCAATTGATACCAGAAAACAATCAGTTTATTACCTATGAATAGATCAGTCAGTCTGAGAAAAACACACACTCTTTAAGCTAAAGGACACAAAGCAAATGGGTATAGACTACCCATTAAAGAAATAAAGCTGGAAATTAGAGGAAGATTTCTGAACATAACTGAAGTTTTAGGAAGAGCTGCCCAGCAATAGCAGCAAATAAAAAAAAAAAAAACCAAAAAAAACCCCACCAACCCAATTGATTCATAATGAAGATTGGCTTGTTAATAAATGTAATTATGTGCTGCCATTGTCTGCAATCAGGACACTGGTATCAGCTATCCAATCAACCTCATATACCTTTGTTGCTTGCTAAGGAGGATATTAACATCCAATATTAACATAAGCTTCTGGAAAGAATGTTTTACAAGAGTGCTGAGCAACTCTCCTGGTCAAAGGGTTTGGAACGTCCTCTTTCTCAAAATCAAACCCTAGGAGCAAAAGGCAGCAGACAGATTTTCAAACTATCAGCCCCCAGTGGCTGGAGAGGTTAATCTATATTTAATTTACTGACAGCTACTGAGCAGACACCTTTGAACTGGAAGTTGTCATGGTTTAGCCCTAGTCACCACACAGTTTCTCACTCACCCTTGCCCACCCCAGTGGGATGTGGGAAAGAATTGGGAAGAAAGGAAAACTCATGTGTTGAGATGAAAAGAGTTTATTGGAATAGCAAAGCAAAATGACAATAATATCAGAATATAAGGATATTAAAATATACAAAATAAACAATGCATGATTTCTCACCACCTGATGTCCCAATAACCAATACAGCCTGTCCCGAGCAGTGATCACGGAAAATGAAAATAGATAGGAAGCAAAGGAGCAAAAGCAAGCCAGCAAGGTAGAGACAGAGATGTCAGCAAGCACGAGGTGTCCCCACTCACCCCTTCCCCACAGGCAGCCCCCACTTATACACTGAGCATGACATTTATGGCATGGAATACTCTCTTTGGCCAGTTTGGGTCAACTATTCTGGCTATGTCCCTCCCAGCTTCCTGCGTCTGCACATTAGCAAAACCTGAAAAGCCAGACAGTGTCCTTGGTCTCATTAGCAACAACTCATAACATCAGGGTGTTTATCAACATTCTTCACATCCAAAATCCAAAACACACCAGCTACTGAGAGAAAAATTAACTCCATCCCTGCTGAAACCAAGACAGAAGTGTAGAAACAAGGCTGCACTATGAGAACCTACTGGTTCACATGGACTAGTTGGAGATGGTCCAGAGGAGGGCCACAAGGATGATCAGAGGGATGGAGCACCTCTCCTGTGAAGAAAGGCTGAGAGAGTTGGGGCTGTCCAGAAGAGGAGGCTTCAGGGAGACCTGATAGTGGTCTTCCAGTACCTCAAGGGGGCCTACAAGAAAGATGGGGAAAGACTGTTCAGTAGGGCCTGTTGTGACAGGACTAGGGATAACGGTTTAAAAATAGAGGGAGGTAGATTTAGACTAGATAGTAGGAAAAAAATTTTTACAATGCGAGTTGTAGAACACTGGAACAGGTTGCCCAGAGAGGTGGTGAATGCCCCATCCCTGGAAACATTCAAGGCCAGGTTGGACAGGGCTCTGAGCAACCTGATCTAGTCAAAGAAATCCCTGCTTCTTGCAGGGGGTTTGAACTAGATGACCTTTGAAGGTCCCTTCCAACCCTAACCATTCTATGATTCTATGATTCTGCATACTTTTGATGGTAAGTGTAACATTGCCCTTTGTTTTAGACATAAAGAGTCCTCAAAAATTGGCTCAATTCAAGCTTGCTGAATCTGATTTCATTAACAGAACTATACTTACTTCAGGAAGGATTTATGATTGCTGTATTCTGACTTAGAGCTGAGATGAGCTGCTCTGTGAGAGGGAAGTAGAGAAAGAAGTTGTAGCTATGTCTTCCACCTTTACAAAATTCTCCTTTGTCTGTTATTTTTGAATTTAATGAATTTTAAACAGAGATAATTTATTTAATAAGAGAAATTTGCAGTTGTTGGGATACTACAGAAGTTTGGGTGCCTGTAGAAATCAACAAAATACCCAAGCTACTGGAATAAATTGGCTGCAAGAGAGGTAGTATTTTTAATGTCTAAAAAAAAACAAAAAAAAAAGCCAAACTCTACAAATCTCAGAGGAACTGGATACTTTGATTAAATGATCATTGCAGAATGTGTTTCTTATGAAAGTGACAGTGAATCTGCACAAAGGAACTGAACTATTCTGTTATATTCAGAGGTGTACCATCTTTGCCTTCCCTCAACCAAATATTAAACATCTTCCCAATATTAGTCTATTAAAAAAAAAAAATTGATGTATTTTTTCCTCATACTCCATAATGTCTGTACTCAGTTTCTCTTTACACCTTAAATTGTTGGAAAACTACACATTTGCATTCAACCTTATGTGTGTGTTGGTTTTGTTTAGTGGGAGGGGCTATGGTGGCAGCTTCTGCAAGAAGCTGCTAGAAGTTTCCCATTTGTCTGGCAGCCAGGGCTGAGCTAATTGGTGACAGAATGTTCAGTGATAACGCCTCTGTGTTAACATATTTAAGAAGGGGACAAATTAAAAAACAAAACAATATAATAACTGAAAAAGCAGAAGCAGGGGCAGAGAAGGGGAGGCATGAGCCTTGTGGGCCTTGCAGGCCTCACCCTCTGGCCTCCCACCAGGCAGCTGACTGGGCCTGACTCGGCCCACCCCAGCTGCAAGAAGGGGAGATGAGATGTGAAGAGAACCTGAGAGGTGTCTGCCTGAGCCTGATTGTGAAGAATTTATTGTGAGAGGAACAGCTGCAGATGCCAAGGTCAGTGAAGAAGGAGGGGGAGGAGTAATGCTGCTCCTAGCCAAGATTCCCCTGCAGCCTGTGGTGATGACCATGGTGGAGCAGGTTGTCCCCCTGCAGCCCATGGAGGTCCATGGAGGAGCAGAGATCCACCTGCAGCCCGTGGAAGACCCCAAGTCAGGGCAGGAGGATGCCCAAAGCAGGCTGTGGCCCATGGAGGGCCTGTTCTGGGGCAGCCATTCCTGAGGGACAGCACCCCCTGGAAAAACAACTCATGCTGGAGAAGTTCATGAAGGACTGTAGCCCATGGGAGGGACCCCACGCTGGAGCAGGGGAGGAATGTGAGGAGTTCTTCCCCTGAGGAGGAAGGAGCAGCGTAAAGCAACAATTGATGAACTGACCATAACCCCAGTTCCCTATCCCCACTGTGCCACTTGGGGTGGGGAACAAGGTAGAGATAACTGAAATGAAGTTAAGCCTGGGAAGAGGGAGGGGTGGGGGGAAGTTTCTTTTGTTCACTTCCTCATTATCCTGCTTTGGTTTTATTAGTAATAATAAATAGTTTTCCTGAAGTCGAGTCTGTTTTGCCAGTAATGGTAACTTGGATGATCACTCCCTGTCCTTACCTCAGACCCCAAACCTTTTTGTTATATTATCTCACCCCAATTCCCTCGGAGGGTGGGAGGAACAAGTGGGAGACTGCATAGCTTGGTCCGGAGCAGACTAAACTATGACAGTGTGCTAGACTATCTTGAGTTATAATTCAAGCAATAAGAACTTACTGATTTTTTTTCATTTAGTCCTTATTATTTCCTAGTGATAGATTTGTATGGAAGTACAGCTCTCACTGTGGTATCTCATACAAATGTCAATACAGTCAAGGTCAAGATAGCAGACAAGACAGACCAATGGTAAATTCTGCTTGAGCAGTTTCCATGTTCCTCTGAGCCACAATTACCCATATTATTCAGTACCTTTTGTGTATCTGGAAATGGTTATGAATAATCCTCTCTTGTATGATATACTGTCTCTATCACTACCCCATTTAATTTTCATTTTTCTAAGTGCTACAGCAAAATAAACATTAATATCCACAAAAACTTTAGCAGTTTTTACCCACATGTATCTATTCAGACTTTCTAAACCAAATAATTGTGTTGTCACCTTCTTTTTTCCCTTTCATTGTACTTCTATAGAATTCAGCCTTTATCTCCCAAATGTCCTCCATTTTTTTCCTTCTGTTGCCTTCCAGCTTTAAAAATAATATTGTTCTTCAAACAAAATCCATTTGGATACAATGTGACAGCTGCTTATGTTTCCCCTGTTGGCAAAAATGAGTGAAACTTTGCTCTTTTAACTGGATGGGCAACCATTTTTAGAAGAGTTATAACTAAGGGATTTTGTGTAATTATCAGCTACAGTAACATACAGCTCTGCAGGTCATTTTCCCTTGTGAATGACTTCTTCCCTAACCCTAATTCACTAAGTTGAAAATAGGTATTCATTTGCTTGTTCCTTTGCTCTCTTCAGAATGTACTGTTCAAAGAATGTAAAAAAAAACCCAACCAAACAAAAAAAAACAATTGAGAAGCAGCTCTTTAGAGCCCACATTATTCACTATTTATGAGCATTCAGGTGACTACTAGCCATTCACGGAGATATTTGTGAATCCCAAGAGTTCAGTGGATTGTAGCATGAATGAGTATTCATCTGAATGTTTGCATTGCAACTGGATTATCTTCTACCGAATATCCACTATTTATCATTGGTAATACTTCATCTTAAAAATGCCCGTTATGGAAAAACCAAAGCAATATAATGTAATGCATGTGATCAATAACCCCTTTTAACAAAGAAATATCATATTTAAACACCAACTGAATTCCAAGGTAATACTTCCTTGACTTCTATAGTCGTTGAAAATAACAGAACTGGATTGCATCTATCCTCAACAGCTGGGATTTTGGTTTTTTGGTATGTTTCTTTCTTTCTTTTGGTATTGGTGATCTGTTGGTTTTTGGAAGTTTTTTTGGGGGGGGAGTAAAAGGGGCAAGGAGTGGTTAACTAAAGAAATTCCCTACTGCAGGAAGCTGGGAGAATAGCAAAGCTGTTGATCTGTCTTTATCACACTGTGCATTTAAAAGTTTTATATTTTCTGTTGGACAGGTTTTAAGTGTGCTTTTATGGTGTTTCTAAAGTTGTTTGGAGGCAGGTGGTATATGAAATCAACAGCCTATGGTTCTGTTTAGAAGAATGTCGTGATTTAACTCCAGTCAACAACTAAGTACCACACAGCTGCTCACTCACCCTCCCCTCTCACCTTTACGTCCTTTACTTAGTGTAAGCATTATTTAGCAACAACTAAAACATTACTATGTTATCGACATTATTTTCATACTAAATCCAAAGCACAGCACTATATGAGCTACTAGGAAGAAAATTAACTGTCCCAGATGAAAACAGGACAAAGAATCAACTACAGTATGGTTCTCTGCAAGTGCTGGTACTGGGCATAATCATCAACTATCATCTTCATTAAAGACAAAAGTACATTTGCAGAAAATATTGCTTACATTTAAAATCAATATTTATCTGAGGCAAATAATCTGACCAGCTCTGCTTCTCATATTCCATAGACTCCTGTTCATAGACATACCATCAAAGATAAATGTGTCTAGCCATAAAAATAGATAAGCCTTAATGTCACATGGACAACACTGGTAAATTCCCAAAGATAGCAGTTTTATTTTGTAGCATTTTGAACCAGGACAGTTAACAGCTACAAACCCTGCTGGCAACTTGTCAGTTTGGCATTTTTATTTCAAAGCCACATATGGTTCCCAAGTACGAAATAAACATTAATTATGTCTTTCTGTGCCTTTTTATTATGTACTTCTCTAGCCTTCTCTGGGGTTTGGGGGTGTTTTTGTTTATTTTACTATCAACCATTCCCATTTCTGCAGAAGTCTGTTACTGGGTCCTGTGGCGTTGGAGTTTTGTGGAGTTTTTGTTTGTTTGGGTTTAGGTTTTTTTGGTTGTTGTTTTGGGTGGGTTTTTTTAAGACAAGCAATGATAGTCTTACTTTGCAATATATTTGCATTTAAATGAGACATCTATATACGTGCATGATATGTATCAATATAGGTGTCTCTTCAGATACTCAAATTGTTTCTCTTGAATAATTAATGCCAGAATGCCATCAAATGTGGTACATGCTAAGATGACACAAGGCTATTATACAGAGAACTTTATATTTTTAAAGGTCTATACACTCATGTTAACTAGTTAATGTTAATTAATACAGCAAGAAAACAGTACAGACACTTTTTATTCAAATTTAAACTGAAACTACAGTTTTCTTAGTTTATCTCATCCCTAATGATAATAAGAAAAGCTAGACAGTATCTTTTACAGCCAAAGGTCTGTAGTCTGTACATTTGCATTTAGTCTCTTAATATGTTTTAAGCATATTCATTCCCTTTAGATTTTTAGGGGATTTTTAACTACAAAACATATTTCAATCTTTATTTTTTTCTGAACGTCTTTCAGTTTACTAATTAAAAAGCTAAAAATACTGTTCCAAAAAGGTGTCATTATTATTCAAATGTGTTTAAGTGAAAGACATAAACAAGAACAGGACCATTAAATATGTTAATATTCAATTCTTCCACCAATTTTCTCTCCTTAGAATGTTTCTATTTTTTCTGACTTGATATCTTTGATATCTCAAGGCCTAATGCCATGAATAAAAAAAAAAAAAAAAAAAAAAGGAAAGATATGTGATTCTAGGGGAGAAATTATTCTTCTGTAGATAGATAATATGAAATGCTACTGCATACTACAATGTAGGGCCATTTTCATTTCACTCTTTTTACTGTTCAGCTTTTTAGGAAGCACAGCTGATTTATTGTTTCTGTCTCACAGGAGCTGGTCAAGACAAACTTGGAATATAAATATAACCTCTGTGGTCTAGACAGAGCTTCACAACCTTCTTAGCCCATAAATCAATTCCAGCAATTTGGAATTCCTCCTGACATTTTCCCACCTCTTTTATTGATTGTAAAGCCTGGTGGGTACAAGTGCCTTACAGGTTGGGCAATGCTGCGCTAGTAGGGAGGCCATGGGCAGAGTGTCAGCAGCCATATTTCCCCAGATGTACCATTTCTTACTGTGCAATCTCATGCAACTGAATTCTCTATTTTTCCGTCTCCTCTCATTTTCTCTATAAGCTCCTTAGGCCACATCATTTTTTATATCTACCTAGGCTGCTTCGCAGAAGAGTACTCTAATCTCTATAAAGACTAGAGCACAAAGCAAATAATATAATCAAGTATCATTGCTTTGTAGCTCATTATTAATGTCAAGAGTGGCACTCATCATTTGCTGTGTATTTGAACTGTGATTATCTCATTCAAATGGTAGTGCTCACAGGAAATCTTTATGTTAGCTCTAACAAAAGGATCTACAACTTTGTTTACATGACAAAATGGCATAGAAGAAATAAGAACTCCTAGTTATAAAGGATCAAACAAGACTACCATGCAACACTGTGCAAGTGATAGGATTGAGAACACAGGTCCTCCCCATACAAAGTACCTTAAAAGAAAGGGCTCTACATAGAGACCAGTTCTCCAAGTGGATAGAAGAATGCAGGTCATAGAATCATAGAATGGTTAGAGTTGGAAGGGACCTTCAAAGGTCATCTAGTCCAACCCCCCTGCAAGGAGCAGGGACATCCCTGACTAGATCAGTTTTATAGTCCTAAAGCCAACAAATACACTTCTCACCCAAAGACCTAGATCACTCAGGCAATCAAATTTGGATTTACAGAGAGCTGATTAATTGAATAGATTAAGTACTAAACTCTTCTGCATTAAACTTGTCTTGTAAACAGTTACTTTTGATCATTTGCTTCTACTTGGTGTCATAATAAAAAGACAACTCTCAGCCTCTCAGTCATTTCCAAGGGAGTTTAAAGCTTTTCAACAGGGTACCCTCTGTGGGGACTTAAAAGATCACAATGAATTAACAAATTCAGGAACCTGAAACAATTACTTTAGGTCCAGTACTTCACGGAAGTGTCATGAAACCTGCGCAAAAGCACTTTTTGCGAAAAGTGAAGGATATATACACAGTTTTGTTGTGTGAAAATAAGGAGAAAGGGAAGGAGTTATAAATGACACAGATGAGATACCAGAAAAAAAGTGGTTTTTTGTTTATTTTCCTTTGTTTTTAATTCTCAGTCTTACACCTCAAGCATCAATGTGGATCCTGGTCAGTCTAAAAGCATACTGGTTACTGTAGACTTAGATGCTTCAGAGACATTTTTTTAGAGCATACGCTTCCCTTCCCACTCTTGCATCCACTGCTCTTCTTTCCCTACTAATCCCATCCTTCATTTCAGTTTTGCTTTCACTCTCATCTCCTGGCTGCCCCTTTCTCTTTAATCACTCCAAACACATTTTCACCAGTATCATCATCCTCTTCTCATATCTCCTCTTGTTCATAATAATGTCTTTGGTTCTTTCCGTCTCAAAATCTTTCACTGTCTTGTTCCCACACTCTCCATCCAGTCCACCGTAATATATACGTTCTCCCGTACAAATCCACCTTTTTAACTACCACCTCTGTTTTCCCACTTCACATTTCTTTCTATATGTACTTTCCGTGGCACACATTGTGCCAGTATCCCTTTCTACAGTCAAGATCATTTATGAGGAAAGGGATACCATCCAGAGGGATCTTGACAGGCTGGAGAGGTGCAAATCTCAGGAAGTTTAACAAGGCCAAGTCTAAGGTCCTGGATGTGGGTCGGGGAAATCCCAAGCATGAATACAGGCTGGGCACAGAATGGATTGAGAGCAGCCCTGAGGAGAAGGACTTGGGAACGCTGGTTGACAAGAAGCTCAACATGAGCCAGCAATGTGCACTTGCAGCCCAGAAAGCCAACAGCATCCTGGGCTGCATCAAAAGAAGCATGGCCAGCAGGTCGAGGGACGTGATTCTACCCCTCTATTCCACTCTCATGAGGCCCCACCTGGAGTACTGCGTCCAGCTCTGGAGCCCCCAACATAAGAAGAACATAGACATGTCGCAGCGGGTCCAGAGGAAGGCCACAAAAATTAGGGGGCTGAAACATTCTAGGCCAGGTTGGATGGGGCTCTGAGCAACCCGATCTACTGGAAGATGTCCCTGCTCCTTGCAGGGAAGTTGGACTAGATGACCTTTAAATGTCCCTTCCAATCCAAACTATTCTGATTCCCCGACCTAATCCTTGTGATATCTTTTTTTTCCTTTGCTGAAGTCTCACCAGCACCAAGTCCAGAGTTGCACTCACAATTGTACAGCTAAATGGGTATGTATACTGAGAGCTTTGAGGAGTTCTGAGCAGAGAAACCAGTGCTAAGCCTACCACCAGGTGCAAACATTTTCCATGTTGTGAACACCAAACATATGCATGATAAAAAGGCTGGGAGAAGCCTGGTGTTTTAGTTCTGTGACCAGGCATTTGACACCATCCCGTACGACATCCTTCTCTCTAAACTGGAGATGGCGCGTCTACAGGTTATCCATACTTGCTCCAGACTCCAGCTAATGAGGTGGTGCTACTGCACAGAGCTCCATCCTCAGAGTGGGTAAAACACCAGCTCAGAGTGGTGTAGCTGGAGATTAGGGGCAAGTGGCTCTTCTAGCACCAGCTCCAGAAGCAGCTCTGGTACACCCTAGAAGGAGACCTCACAATCGCCCTCCCAAAAAAAGGAAACAAGGCCTGTTAACCCAACTCTACATCCCCTAACTCTAATTCATGGGCCTAGAGATAGACGTCTGATGTATCAAGAGATCAATTGCATCCATATCACCTTAATATGAACGACTCCTAGATCACAGTTCTGAAGAACTATCATCCATCTTGACAGCATCACGCATAAAGATTAACGGACAGAACTGAGCCTGAAAAATCACAACAAACACTTCTCCTCACAGTAGTCTCCAATACGTACTTGTATTAAGCCTTCAAGGATTTGTGTTTCAGTATCTTTCTTATATGAAGAAGAAGAATAATCACTTCAAAATTCCTATATTTTCCTATAAGTAGATCTAATCATCTGCCACAATTTTTTACAAAGTGCCAGGTAAAAATTTTAGTCAGAGAAACTCCCATAAAATATATTATCTTCTCTGTTAGTAGCCAAGTTAATGAGAATTGATCAGTATACATATTGCAAATAATAAATTACAAGAGCATCAACTATCTTCAAAAAAAATACATCCCATCTATATCCACATCCAACACTTAACTACCACATAGTAACAATTTACTGTTTGTTTCTGCAGTTTTCAGGCAGGTGGAAAGAAAACCTGTGTGAAATCAAGGATAAAGCATACCACAAGCTCTACAACAAAATAGTATTTTTTGTTCAAACTACTTGTTGTATAAAAAAATAAAACTAGATACTAAAGCAATTTGTAACTAACAAAACCACCATTTAAATTGAGAAACACTTGTCTGGGAAAGAAAATGAGCTGCTGACAAGCGTTAGAAATTTTTTCACATCCTCTTTCTGCTTAGGGTAGATTTCTCCCTTAACAATTTGGGGGAAGAGAGGAAGATCTGTCTCTTTCTTGGAAAAAAAATAAATCTATATTTACTAAGAAATATCATGAATTTAGTCCCTCTGTTGATTCATACTCTCAGACGCTACAGACTTTGAGAGATTAATCCTGCATGAGCAATTTCTCTACAAAGTCAAGGCTGTCATTTCATTTCTTATCCTGTTGAAAACAACTCATTACCACTAGATTTGACTTAGTCCACTACAAAACTTCTGCCATTTGGAGGCATCACTGGAAAACAAAATGGTTTTTGTTTTCTTAAATAGCTTCAAAAGTACATTATTATTATAACATTTTCTGTCAGTGTCTTTGCTACAACCTTGTTTCTCATGTCTGCATTTAGAGCAATTATATCTCTGAAGGTTTAAAACAGAATAAAAATCAACAAACCACAAACCAAAAAATACATGAGGGTATTGGATAAAGAGGATACACCACTGCCGTGCGTAATGAAGGAACAATTTGTGAGCTTATGTACTCACCCCTAGAACAAGGATGCCAGTTACAGATAGCAGATTAAGCTCGTGATGCTTCATGACCTCCTCCCATCTCAGCTGCCTCAGATACACAAAACTAGATGCAATAAGATGCAGAGAAATAGTAAGACACTGTCCTATGCACTACTCTCAAAACACAGCCATCCATGAGACAGAACTTGAGTTGTCCTCTCTCCCCCAACAAACAGCCAATCTCACAGGAAAGTAATGTCCTCTCCTGTTTTCACCTCCCATTTATCACTGAAAGGTTTTTTTTTTAACCCATAAAAACAGAATACCCCTACAAATAACTTTGTACGTAAGTGAGAGAACTGTCTCAGCTGAACCTATCCAAGATCCTACCAACAAGCTAAACAGTGCTCAATCTGCAGGACCAAACAGACTGATAGAAGTTGGAAACACTAAAATGAGGCATGAAGTATTACAACTAAGTGTGAATTCTTAAGCAAGTTATAGTAAGCTATTCCTTCAATAAAGTTAACAACAGCTGTGCTAATGCAATCTCAAAAAGTTTGTGTCTGCTGTAAACCCATGCAGACTAATTCCTTCAATCTGAAGGAAGTAAGCTACTCCTCAAATACAGTGACAAAAATAGATTAAGGAAAGTCAATTAACTGTTGCATTTTAAATTTTTTAAATCTTGTTGACATGTATGCCTTAGCTTTTCTTCATACATAAGCTCATCTTTTTCTTTTTGTCAAAAACACTGTTCACTTCTTCCTTCATATTCTGTGGGTTGTAGCTATAAAAAAAATCAAATAATCAACTAACATACCTGGCATGTACAAAAAGATGCAAGTAGCTAGATTCCTGAGATCCAGCCAGCTGTGAAACATGGCCTGCTGTGTTAAATAGCCAATGAAGCGACATTGTGCAATAAAAACGGCCTGTGCTGTCCTCTAGGGATTTATTTCAAAGTTCTAAATGAAAAAATTCTGAAAAAAAAATGAAAACAGCAATAGAAAAAGAATATACAGATGTACACATATTAGTTGCAAAAACTTGCTCAAAGATTTTGGGATCCTGTAGTTCAAAAAGTGTCATAGTTCAGCCCCGATTGGGACCAGACTACGCAGTCTCTCTCTCACTCCCCCCACCCTCCGAGAGAACAGGGGGAGATAATATAAAAAAAATGGCTCAAGGTTTGAGATAAGGACAGGGAGAAATCCTTAAAGTTACCGTCACGGGCAAAACAGACTCGACTTGGGGAAAACTATTCATTTATTACTAAAACTAGCAGGATAATGAGACAGAGAACAAGATAAACCTCCCCCACCCCTCCTTCTTCCTGGGCTTAACATTATCTCTACTACCTTCCCCCCACCTCAAGCGGCACACTGGCAAAGAGGAAATGGGGGTTGCGGTCAGTTCATCACACATTGTTTCACACTGCTGCTTCATTGTCAGGGGAAGAACTCCTCACATTCCTCCCCTGCTCCTTCATGGGGTCCCTCCCACGGGCCACAGTCCTTTGTGAAACTGCTCCAGCGTGGGTCATCTCATCCACAGGGCGCAGTTCCTCCAGAACAGCTGCCCCAGCAGGCCCTCCATGGGCCACAGCCTCCTTCAGGCATCCGCCTGCCCCAGCATGGGGTCCTCCACAGGCTGCAGGTGAATCTCTGCCCCTCCGTGGACCTCCATGGGCTGCAGGGGGACAGCCTGCTCCACCATGGTCGTCACCACGGGCTGCAGGGGAATCTTGGCCAGGAGCCACATTCCTCCTCCCCCTCCTTCTGAACTGACCTTGAGCATCTGCAGCCATTCCTCTCACAAGAAAAATTCTTCACAACAGGGTGGCAAACGCCTCTCAGGATCTTTTTACATCTCATCTCCTCTCCACTTCTTGCAACCAGGCCGGGCCAAGTTGGGCCCAGTCGGCCGCCCAGCGAGGGCCCAGAGGGTGAGGCCTGCAAGGCCCACAAGGCTCGCGCCTCCTCCTCTCTGCCCCTGCTCAGCTGCTTCATATCTCTTCTTTTTCTTTTTTTTTTTTTTTTTTTCCCCCCTTGTTTTCCCCTCTGCTACCAATTGGCTCTGCATTGGCCAGCAGCGGGTCCGCCCTAGGCCCGTCCAAGTCCACTGAACAAAGGGGAAACATCTTCTAGCAGTTTCCTACAGAGCCTACCACCTTAGGCCCCCCCTCACTAAACAAAACCAGAACAAAAAGTCATAGGAAAACATCCTTATTAGCATCTTCTAATGGTGTCTCAGGGAGCTTCATCCCAACTGGGATAATCACATGTATTTTTGCTCCGCTTAACTTACACATATGAATTCAGACCCAATCTGACTTAGAGCAAAATCTACATGACTTAGACTTAATTGAAATAAACATTGTGCAACAGGGGATACTTTAGACCTAAAGCAGCTACAGCCATCATTCCTGGCCCTGCTTTCTAAGGCCAAAGAGCTGCAAGACATGTCACATGCTCCAAAGAGCTTACTGGCAAGGAGATTAGGATGGGTTCACAGCTGCAGATGATGTTTAATTCAACCTCACAGTAGGATGTAGGTAGTATTCCTGCACAGCCAAGTCCCTGCAAAAATCCATTGATGAGATCTGTAATAGATGTTATTGCCTCCCTACCTCTTGCAGACAAGTCACCCACACCCACAGAGGCAGGGCAGCCCTATTGTGACTCGCATGACGTAGTGCCTCCAGACTCTTGTGAGACATGAGCACATCATGATGGACAAGCTGCCCATTCCTGCACAGGAGTTTATAGTAAATGGGCTGTTTTGGAAATCAAGTATGATTTCTGAGAGAACAAGAACCAGAACATAACAGCTTCAAATATTTAACTCTCAGAAAAAAAAAAAAAAAAAAAAAAAAAAAAAAAAAACAAACCAAAACCTTTGTGGGAAATATGTAGCTACTCTTTTCTTGACTTTATTTTGTGGTTCAGATGCCACACTCAAACTTATTTCCTATGATGTATCGTAGTTTCCCATGCCACTATAATAAAAAAAAAAATTGTATCAAAAAGTGCCTTGGTGATTTCTTTTGACCACTGTCCTTTTAGACCTTTTCACCTTCATGTAAAAACAAAACAGTTCTCATGCTGACTTCAATATTTACACTTGACTGTTATCACGAGGAGACGTTTACAGTGGGGCAAGGTTAAAGTGCTTTGTTTTCCCCAAGACTACTAGAGTAGTTTTATCAAATGCCACAGCACTCAATTGCCCTCTTTCAAATGGTAGCATTTTCTGAAGATCTTCAGCACATGCAGAGACTGTAGATATATTAGACGGACTACAGGAGCAGCAGCTCCTTCTGCTCCTCTCATTGTGCACATCACTCACTGTGCACGCACACACACATGCCATGAAGCAGAAAAGTTTCACTTTCCTGACCTCCATTCAGGTCAGGATTATTGCTGCTGCTGCTAAGTGCATTACCATTTCTAAGGACAAGAACCCATGCATTTCTGCTTCTCTATATAATTCAGCAAGGGCTGCTCACCATGTAACTATTGAATTGGTTGTGGTCTGCCTAATAGTTATTTTCCATATCCTCCAGCATACTTAGAGATCTAGGTATAAAATTGAGCAATCTACCAATGTATCTGCAATGCTCTCCAGAGTACTATGAATCTTTAAAACAATGACTTACCAACTGAGCTATTCGTACTCATATTATGGAACACAGCAACACAACTCCAATGTTATCATCATATGATAAAATTCTATTCAACACTCAGACTGTGGGCTCAGTAAGGTTTTCTTCACAGACTTCAAAAATTTATGTAAAGATACATTTATCACCCAGTCTCCCAAGCACATTTCATTTTAGGTAGATGAGGATGTAAGAAGGAAGTATTTGCTTTAATATTTAAAAAAATAATTATTCTCAAATTTATCAATAAGTATCAGCTAGACAGTGTAAGCTTGCATGTGAACAGGGAGCTAAAAGATTATGCAGAAATTATAACAAAACTAAGTCCCCAGTTACACTTTGTAAAGGAAAACTACCTTAACAGTTACACTTTGTAAAGGAAAACTACTTTAACAGGCTAATATAATGTTACACAACATCTGGCTTAGCAAATTCCATCAACTATTCATAGTATGTTTTTAAACAGGTATTACTACTTGATTTCTATATATTTAGATGGAAAACAAAGGTAATCTTTTCCTCAATCACTTTCTATACTCAAAATTGATATGCAAGTGAAAGAGCAACATCATCTCTAGCATGTTTTAAAACAATCCTGAGGTTTGAGCTCCTGGTTGTTTCAGAGCATACAGAAGAAGCTTTGATAAACAGGAATTTCAATGAGTTGTGCAGCTTAGGCACATTTTCATTTTTTAAATTTTCCCCAAAACATCATTCAACAAATAGCTTTGAAGTTGTCTAAAAAATATTGTTTTGTATTCTGAATAGGACAACATAGTCACTTCTTCAAAAAAAGGTTAGAAAGGATTGCCAGAATACCACTAAAGTCCCTAAAGAAGGGATTAGCATTTTTGGGGTACAAGGGCCCAAAAAATCATCATTGTTTATCAATATTTAGTTTGACATTTTCTAATCTCGTCATGTTTTAGACATAGTTTTCTCTAAATTCTGTTACAACTTCAACAATATTATCAGAAAACAGTTAGATAATCTCAATAGCATTTTCCCTATAGGTCTCCCCATTTGTCCAATTGGCATAAGATGAGCATGACCCCTCGTACTCCTGACAGCCTCTAGTGGTTTAGCCCCACTCAGTGGCTAAAATACTATGCTGTCACTCGCTCACTCCCTCCCTCCTCTTCCCCACCCCAGTAGTGGGATGAGGAGAAAAAGAAAGGGAAAAACTTATGGGTTGGGATAAAAACAGCTTAACAGAACAGCAAAGGAAGAGAAAACAGAGAGGGAAAACAAACAAAAAAATCCCACCAGTATAATATACTAAGCACATGATTTACAGTACAATAGCTCACAGTGGATCCTGATGCTCAACTCATTTCTGAGTAGCAAAACCTGCGTACTGTTCCTGCTTTATGTACTGAGCATGACATAAAATGGTATTGAATAGCCCTTTGGCTAATTTGAGTAAGCTATCCCAGCAGTTGGCTAATTAATAAGCTATCCTAGCTGTGTCCCCCAGTCCCAGATGCCACTAGCTCCAGTTTCTCTTCCAGGTTTGGTGAAAATTAACTCTATCCTAGCTGGAACCAGGACACGACCCCAGGGAGAATTTGATTTTCACAGCATCCAATTTCACCCACTTCCTTTTACCCTTTCCTCATATAGATGATGAGGATACTTTCTCTGACTGGCTCAAGGGAACACTTTGTCAGAGACATGACACATGACTGCATTAAAAAAACCCACAAAGCATGTGTGAGATGCTGAAGCACAAGGAGAGATTTTTCCTCCTTTTCCCAATGGCTCCAAGAGAAGCAGAATAGGGTCAAAATGAATCTTTTTTTTTTTTCTAATTCACAAAGTGGCACAGACAGGAAACAAATTATGTTTCCCCCATCACCAGGATTTTATATATGTTCTGTACCACACTATTCCATGTGTATTTGGTCATCACTCCAGATTTTAAGTTTCAGATAAAGCACACTTCAGATGTTGTTGACAGCTGGTTAACAAAGAAAGATACATTTATACCAAAGATATTTACATGCTCTTAGTACTTACTGGTTAATTATAGTATAGCATATATGCAAAAAAATATTTAGCTTTTCCTCAAGAAAAGACATGTTAAAAACATCCATGATGCTGTACCCTGAATGACAGAAAAGGGGACTAGTGATGGCTTATAACTGTTTAGTGGTTCCACTTAGCTGAAATCGCAATAACTATGATATTCTTATGTGTTCAGCCCTTCTGATTGCTATGCAATATTTTGAAATTGCTTTCCCAGTAGCCCAAAATTATGAAAATCACCTGGAGGGGGTGGAATTTTTATGGCATCTGTGTTCCACTTTACCCAAACTCTGTTTCTTCCTTGTCTGGGATGTGTTCACATTAACATGGCCTAGCAAACAAGACAGGGGAACCTGTACTCTGGTGGCAGGGATCTGCTGCACCATTCTTCACAAGCCAGTGTGCCACTGTTGCCCTTTCTACTTCTTTCGTCTTAATAGTGACAGATATTTGGGACTAGGATAGTATATTAACCTGTATTTCTATTTCCCAAATGCTTCCAGGCTTGAATTCATTTGAGGCCTTTAGATGCTAATAAAATACAAATGACAATGCAGACACTAAGATTTAAATGTTTCCTAAAAACATAGCTGAAGAATACATTTGAAATTATACCAAATTCATTTGACTTACAAAGTCTTTTAATGTCTTGCATAGACCTCAAGATTTTAGATGAGAATGCTTTGAGGTCAGGGCAAGAATTCTTCTCCCATAAGCAACTCAGCTAAAAGTAATCTAGTTGAGAGACTTAATCAATTCTCCTTTCGAATGTATCTAACTTCACAGCAAAGCAACATTTCAGCAATGGAGTGCAGAAAAACATACTGGAAAGCTTCCTTTCAATTATAACATTTTAATTTGACAGAACAAAGTTTTTCTTTCGCAGACTATGGATTGCTAGCTAAAAATGCATTAGTTTTGGGGAGAAGAAATTTCTGTCACATTATATTAATGTGTTTGTCAACCACCTGATGTCTCTACTGGGATAGTATAAACTTATCTGAATTGCTGTACCTTCACTGAAGTCATTGGTTATCCTTTAGACACTAAAAATACCCAGAGGATCAATTTATAGCAAGGAGGATTAGCAGGGTGATGATCAAGTCAGACCCTGAGTACTTTGGGCTGCACAACAGCAGCTGATGCAGGTTTATTTTTTCACTTCCACAAATTCTTTAATCCACTAGTTGAGCAATTTCTGGTTGTCCTGCAGTAGGTAAAAATGCCCTTTCCCAGACAAATATCAGAATCTGAATCAAATCTTCATCTTACCACTGTTTCCCACATTCCACTAAAATCAGTAGTATTTTAGACTCAAGGAAGAAGGTAGAAATTAGTCTGCCGTGTGTGCAAGGTCCACTGAAAGTTCATACTTTAGAAGTAAAGGCAGATTATTGTAGAAGCCAGTAGATGCCATATGTTCATAGCAGCCAATGGTTTTTATCTGTTAATGGCTAGACTATATCCAAAGCTTTTATATATGTAGATGTTATTTGCATATGGCTTTAGGCATGTCTATATGACTGTATACCTAGATAGATAAATATACATAACCTTAGATAGCTTGATAGCTTTGGCAGAGCATAAAAATAAACAATGAATGCTCCAGAATTTTGATGCAAACCAGGGTTTTAGAGAACTGAAAACAAAATATATATGCATTATAACAGCATAAATAGACAACTTTACACACAGTATTTATTTGCAATCCTGCTTCAGATGAAGGCATGCAGACTAAGACCATATAGTACAGTATAGTAAGAGGCAAAAAGAGCTAAATAAAGAAAAGTATAGACAAATGCTGAAAAAGAAAAGAAAATGGTTGTCAGAGAACAGCAGAAAGTGAGAGTGAGCTGTAAAATAAGCTAATATTTAATCAATAAAAATAAGGAAGGACTGACTACAAGAGGAGAATGACTAAAAATTACAAAGGCAGAAAATACTAGAAACAAAATAAGAGATGGCTGTAGGTAAGTGACAGATTGCATAGTCTTCCTCAGTTCAAAACAGTAGTCATGGATGAAAACACACATCAGGAGACAAGTACAGGACCACAAAGGCAAATTAGGAAAGATACCTGAACAACTGCATTCCTAGAGAATAAAAGTTAACCAGAAGGTACATGGCAGAACAATGTGGCTAAACTCAGCAGAGGTATCTGGAGGTTAAATGAGATTTGGTAGCAGAAAGGAAATAGAGAAGACCATTGCATGGTTAAAGAGCAGAAATTGAACAACTTGAGGAAATACTTCTAATAGTAACTTCTCAGTCACTTCTGAAGTATATAGTGGATACTTTGATAAAATCTTCCAAAGGGTATAGAGGAAAAATTACGATATGAGAAGGAAAGTTCTCAGATAATAAAGCTGTCAGGGATAAGAGATCTTAACCAAAGCAGTATCTAGATAGAAATTCCATTCATAGCAAGTCAACTATAGTATGAAATACTCTTATTTTAGTCTACACCTTCAGTTGAAGTCAAGAAAGTACCAGATACAAAAACTTACAAAACCAGACAAGATTCAGATATGAAATTTAAAGATGAAATACCTACCTCATTGTCACAACAAAAAATGAATCAATTGCATTTATTTCTGTACAGACTTCATAGACTTTCACAAAAGCTTTCATAGAATTTATAGAACAACTTTAGAGAAATTCCTGGGTTATTAGGGTATTTGACACCGAATGTTAACGTAACTATGATTTAATGAAAGGTTAAGAAATAAGTAAGATTCATATATATATTTAAGGCAACTACAAGTACCAGCAGGGATGCCTTGTACTGGGTACGTTGGGCTAAAAAAAAAAAAAAAAAAACAAAAAAAAAAACCAAAAAAAAACCAAAAAAAACCAGAAAAAAAACTAACAATCAACCCTCCCTGTCCCCATCCAAAATCCACCCC
>JAAGAY010011345.1:49723-65537 GCA_011801015.1 Ardeotis arabs | reverse complement strand
AAAAAAAAAAAAAAAAAAAAAAAAAAAAAAAAAAAAAGGAAAGAAAAAGAAAAAGTGCAGGTCCACTCATGATTACAGTATTTTACACTGCAGGGTTGGTGAGTGTAATCTCATGCAATTACAAGTGATCATACAACAAAATTTCTGTCTAGTATCACCCTAAGAAAAACTATTCCACAAGCCACATCAGAATCACATAACACTTCAGATAAAACTGACAGTAATAGATCAAAAGCCACAGTTGTGATGTGATAAAATAAGATTAAATTACCAGGTGGTTCCAGGAACCAGAAAACAACACATGGGAAAAAAGCAACCTACTTCCATCTCCAACTATTCTGCTCACTTCACAAGACAGATAATTCTATCTTGATTCTAAATCTGGAGATTGGCTTAAACATAGGCATATTAAAAACCAACCAACCAAACCCCAACCTAACAAAAACAAAAACAAAAGCCCTCCAAAACCCTTAACAAAAAAACCCCAGCCAAACAGAAAAAAAAAAATACGCAAAACAGAACCATACTTCGTATTCTAAGTATCATGCAATTTTATCCAGCACTTTCCACAAAGGTACCTGTATTTCTTTACTGCTTTTCAAGTTAACTTTAATGAGTAAACACTAAGTTTTTGTATTTGTGCTTCTTAACATCTCAAAATTACCTTATTACTGACCTAAACAATCTAGATCCCACTTCACCTCCCTGTGTCTTCCTTCACCTTGGGCTGAAAAGTTTCTAGTTTCTAGCAAAAAGCCCTTTTATTAATCTAAATACGTCTCACAACTGCTTTCAATACGACCTTCAGTTTTCTGACCTGCTCTTCCCAAACTCATTATGGGAAAAAACAATGGGGTGCTACTGGAAAGTCCCAACTTAAGAGAGAATTGGGAGACTTCTGTTAAAGTTAGTCTATGAAGTTTCTTAATTCTTCCCATCTGCAAGAAACAGATGGGAATTATCTGTTCTTCTAATTATCCCCATCTCCATTATTACTAGTCATACTTCTGAAACTTCATCTTTTGCAAATGTTGCCTGTTTTGGGGAGGTTTTTTGTTTCGTTTGCTTGTTTCTTTTAACATCCAGCTTTCTCAAAGCAAAAAGACATCATTCACATATTTATAGGTAAAACTGCCAAAGGTACACAACGTATCTAGGAAGGCTCAAAATCCCTAAATTAGCTATGCATTATGACTTAAAAATATTAAATTTTTCATATGTATCCAACAGTAAAAAGAATTTTTGCTACTACTCACCCTCTGTCCGAGTTGACATGAACTGCCAAAATCAACAATCTTGATAGCGCTTCGTTTGGGGTTACAGAGCAGGATATTCTCAGGTTTTAGGTCACAGTGAATGATACTAAGTTCAGGAGTCGCCAGAAAAAGCAGTGCAGTGCACATCTGCTGTGCAAATTTTCGTGTCAGGTTCAATGAGACACCTCTGAAGTTGGTGTTCCGCAACAGATCATACAGATTGTAGGACAGCATTTCAAAGACTAAGCAGAGATGGTTTCGGAACATGAAGTGGCGCTTCAAATGAACTTTAAAAAGGGGAAGAAAAATAATTAACATATATCCTGTGTAGTAAGTATTAAATACTAATTACAATACAAAGCTTAAATATTTTAATCAATATGTAGAAAGTTGACCTGTAAGTCAGATAATAGTGCTACTTTTTTTCCTAGATCTATGGTTATTTATGGAATACTGCAGCCATGCGTAGGGTATAGGGAGACATTCTACAAATCTGAATTGTCCTCAGGTGTACCTCAGTAAAGCTATTTTAACCAAAAACTTATTTAAAAGATAGAAGGGATATTTTATTCAAAATAAGCTACCACTCCTCTATGAGCAAAGGCAAACACATTTGTGGATAAATACAAATATCAGTAAAAAAGACAAGAAGTGCAAATTGTGTGTAATGCAACCTTTGTCACAACATTTTTTATCTTTTTCAGGGGTAAGTTCATTTCTCCATCCTCCTAAAGCTAAAATTGTATTTATGTCCAAGCAGATTGGAAAAAAGTGCACATACAGTGGCATTCTCAACAGTAAAGCAGATATCGCCCTTTAGTCTGAATTATTTATTGGGAATTTCCCTTACATTTACAGAGAAAATATTTGACAGTTAAATTCATTTAAAAATATAGTAACACATTACTGTAATTTATAAGCTGTGACTTCAATTGATTACTTCAATTAATAAAACTGATCAATAGCCCAAAGGTATTATATTCATTTCAATCAGGCATAATCTCAAATTTATGAAAGCAACCAATCCAGTCCAAATTCAATCAATTTTTTTTCAGGAAATAGGTGAAAAATTTATCACATTAATCTGTTTAGAGCCAAGCAGGGTTTACCAGTCTGTCAATCATTCAGGTTGGTTGCCACAAGTAAAAGAAAACTGAAATAGGAAAAATACTTTAGCCCTCAAATAAAAAGCAACACACTCCCCTTTTTGTCAGAATAAAATCTTGAAACAATATTAGCACAATAAGAATTCAGACTTTCAATTAAGGTCATTACTTGGTGTCCTATGGAACTTTTTTTTTCTCTCATTATCGTAAGCCAGTTCTTCGTGTGTCCCTTACAACTTACCTGTAACAACACCAGTTACTTCCACCCTGATGCCAGTGCCTGTAATACATCATTGTCTAGACCTTTTGTATTTTGTCATCTTTGCCATATTACCACTATCCTCCACCACGAAAGCATCAGCGTCTTTTCATGTCCTGTGGTCTTCCTACACTTGATTCCAATTCCTACCCACACCACCTAAGCTTGCTGGACCTGACAACTTGCCAAGAATCATCACTTATTCCAGTTGATTTCTAACTACCAGCATGCTACTGTCCAGCTAGTACCACCTGCAAGCGCCACATAGCTCAAATAGTTTGGATAAGAGCTGAACCTGCCATATCTTGCCTAGAAGTGAAGACATGACATTTGAACATTTCTCCTCCAGTCCGCCACCAATTTTCACAAAACTTGAAGACCTTAATACATTCTTACACTTGTGTTTGTTAGATCTGAAGGAGACCAGTCAGAATGTTTGAAAGTACTAGAGGAGATCTGACAGAAGTGTAAGCAGTTAAACTTTACGTCCTTAAAAATCAAGCTAAAGTGTATTTAACCATGTTCTCCCTAAAGCCTACATTTTGCATGACACAGGATATTGCAAAGCTCTCAGCCTTATTCAGCTATTCTCAGCATCATGCATCTGAAAGCCTATGCAAGGGTAAATAGCCCACGTCCTACAGAAAATTTTTTTTTTAACATTAATATGCTGAATACTTCAATTAAGTCTTGTTGCAAAAGTATGTTCATAAGCAGCTGTTCCTATACTTCTAAATATTCTCCAGTGAAGTGCCTACAGATTACCACAGTCGGTTTTTGCACAGCATGCAATACAAGGTGTTCATTCAAAACATTATCTGTTTGGCTTTTTTGATCTTTACTAATGCTGTCATGTTCATTAAACATTGTGTTAAATAAAAGGAGAATTATGCAAATATACCCCAATCAATTTGGAAATCAGCTTGAAACAAACCTAAAACAAGCCTAAAATGACCTGCTTAAGCAAAGGCAGTATAAATTATTTCTCTTCAAAATTATCAAAACTTTTTTTCCCTTTTTTTTGTTTCAGCACTGCTCTCTATATAAAAGCCATCCTGCCTCACCCACAAAGGAAGATCATTGATGTTTTGGTCCATTTCATTTTACCTGATGTTACAAACAGACTCTAAAAATCTAAAATTCTAACAGTTTACTTGATGATGCCTATAGTGCCTTTATTAGCTGCATATTAATCTGAAACTGGTCATGTCTGTAATGTTCCTGAAATATCTTTTTGGTGTAGTACGCTGTCAAATTTAGTTTTTATTTTATGTAAATATGTTATTAATAAATTTAAGTTTAAAATACCTAAAAAACTTTTAAGTTGAATACCTAAAATGTAGTCTAAAGATAATACTCCATAAAACATGTCAAAACGTAACTGAATACTCATCAGATCATTTAATTTCAATGTATATTAACATTATTTCAAAGGTTTCTTTCTAAACTACAGAAAGAAGAATTACGATCCAATATATACATGCAAATCAGAAATAGTTTCATTTTCCTTAATCACTCTTTTTCATACTTCTCCCTCTCTCTTTACAACATGCTGTTGCTTTCCTTCCACCATTTTTTTGCCTAATTCTCCACTCCAAAGGACAGACAGGATTTAATAAACTTTTCACATAAGCTGACTTAATTTCATCATCATTACGAAGTTGAACCAGCATTATAATAAGTCAAGGGAACATTCCAATCTACAAGAACCATCAAAACTATAAGCTTTACAATATTTCTGAGCTATAAATGGGCAAGTCTTAACACTTACACAAGTTTTATCCCAGTTTGGTTATACAAAATTTTGAGCTTTTTAAACACACACAATCAAAAAATAATGATAAGCTAGCCAAAAAACTAGTGTATGATGCTGGTTTACACTAAATATGCATGCTCTTATCCATGGCAGTTCTAAGATCACTTAAGATACATTCAAAGTAGAGAAAGAGATGCAAACCACCACAGATCACAGCTTCTGTGGAAAAGCTGGTTCATGGCAACTTCTTCAGGAGTCCATATAATTATTAACTGCAAAAAGAAAATTCTTCGGAAGATCTCAATGCTACCAAGTAGCAAGTCTGTTATCTCAACTGATGTAATATATTCTTCTTCTGAATCTGGTCCTATTGCAAAGCAAAGTGGAAAATTTCCACTAAATAATACTAATAATTTTAAAAGTTGTATTATTCTTTTCATTTCTTTGGCACTAGAAGCATCCTGCACTATATAGTAAGATCTAAAATGTTAATACTTTGATTAGACAAAAATTAAGAATAACTATTCAAATACCTATATAGTATTTCATCTCAGTGTCATGTTTGTTCATAAGCTCAAGCAGTCGCACTTCAATCTGGGCTTGATTTAGGAAAGCCTTCTTGTTTTTTATTATTTTGATAGCCACCCACTCCTGTTCCACTCGATCATAAGCCTTTACAACCTGAAAGAGAAAAGTCAAATACATCAGTAAAACCTCTCAACTTTTCAAAATACAACAAAACTCACTTTCTAAACTTTCTTCACTTTCTGAACTCAGAGAAAACATTTTTAGAACTTTTGTTCTTTCCAGTTAAATTTATTTTCTTGAATTTCTTCTCTTACTTGATACTACAATAAAACCACAATCGATCATGTGATGTTTATTGCAGTAATGTCGCAAAATAGAACTGAGGTTTCGCTAAGGCAAGTGTTATATCCCAATGCAATTATCAAATCATCAAAAAAATACTGTAAAACGACTGGCAGACCCTGAGAAAAACTAGCAAAGGTAACAAAATAAAAGCTCCATCCTCCTTCCAGCCTTTTTCTCAAGCCTTGGTTACAGCTACAAAAAGCCAAAACAAATGTTACTAAGCAACTTTTGTAACAGGTAATCCCTAGCACTAGACTACTGTTTTAATTTAAAAACCCAAGCCAAACAGCTAAAAATGTGAATTGACAATAAAAGGTTGAGGATTTGCTCACTGCCAAATACTTTACTTCTACATACTAAGTATATTCAAATGTTATCTGTATTAACAAGAAATAGCACAAAGTACAAGTGTCTTGAGCAGACAATCAGTATAACAGCATTAATAAATAAGAGTTTAATTTCAGAATGAAACAGGAATATTGCTTCAAATGAAATACATATTATGATTCACATGAACTATAGGTTGCTCAGCTGATTCGCATTACCTGTCCAAAGGATCCTTTGCCTATTAAAGAGTCAATTTCATAACGATCCATCCACTTCTCCCCATTTTTTACAATATAGTCATAGTTGTCATCATCATAGCCATCATTGTAAACTTTTCTCTCCTTTTTGTGACTGGAATCATCTCCTTGGCCCTGCTGATGCCGCCGTTTTTTTTTTGCATAGTAAACCTAAATGTGAAAAGTATATTGCTAAAAGAGCACTTTTTGCAACATCAATTCAATAAAGAATAGAATCAACTATTATAACCATCATACCTAATCCTGTGATTTTAAAATGCAACTTCTATTACTGGAAAAACAAACAGTCCTCTCCTGCTATCACTCTCTTTCAAGTCAAGCCATTATACCAAAGCAAAGTTTTGACGAATAATTTAAAAATTCAGAAAGTAGATCTAAATAAATGAACTAATAACACCGATCCTTAGAGTCGATAGGTGCAAAAAGAAAAGATACATCACAGTACACTACACACACAGCAAAATTACAAATGGTAAGTAGCTTGGAAATAACAGTTGCTCTTTCCACAAGACTGGAAAAGAAGGAGTTCCAAGGAAGTCAGTAATCACTGCAGAAATACTTTCACGTTCCCTACAATTGCCAAAAAGTTAGAAACGAACTGATGCTTTCCTATATTAACCATATAATTTTTATATTTTACATTTGTGAAAAATATTTAATTAAATAATTTAGGGAAAACACTTTACTATGTTCTTTAAAAGTCCTTAGGCACATTCATAAAGGTTAATAGCATGAGCTAAGAGTGTTTGTGCCACTCTTATCTCTTTATCACAGAAGAGAAAAGCTCAACATTTGTTCATAAAAGAACAGAAAATAAATTCCAGGATTAAAAATTTCCTATGTGCTGGACAGAAAGCATGACCATGACATCCATGATCCCAAATGAGATGTGAACAACAGAGAGAAGGCTTGATTTTTCTTATCTCTACAAGATGTTATTCGTAGAAAACACACTTTATAATCTTCGGTAAACAAAACCTTCACACTGATACACATTACGAAGATATCTGGAGCCATTACCTCATTAATATGCTTGTATGTTTTGATCAAATCTACGGAGAGTTTCCTCAATGGAGCAGTGGCTGGATCACGGAAAGTTTGGGGCATCCGCCTCTGTAATACGACCATATCATAACTTAGAAAAAAAGCCAGAACTTAAACAATATAATTACTACACCAAATCATGATATTCCTCAGAGAAATGAACTATGTCATTGCAACTTTTTTTTTCTTTAAGCTGATGTTAAAAAAAGAACAAGTATAAGAATAAAAAGAAGTTAACAGTTTAGTTAAGTTACTTTAAAAAATATTTAATTCATAAATAAATAAATCACAAGATTCCTACCTCTCCTCCCATTATGCTTAACAAGCTTAATCCAAATAAAGATTTTCTCAGTTAAAAATACAGATCCTTTGAAAACATAGATTCTTGCTGACATTACTTGTCTACCTCATGACTGATACAGGAACTGTAAACATATTTAATGTATAGCTGCATTAAAACCACAAACAGATGTAACAGTACTAACTACTAGAGAACTGTGGCAGTTTGCCACATTTAAACTGTATTATGTTTCAAATTTAGAAAACCTCAGGTCTACCATGTTTTGCAATATGCAGGCCTAAATCTAAAACCTAAAGATAATCTAAAGAAATCTAAAGCATGCACATGAACATCATACCTACTGTCAAAGTTTTAAAACAACGTCCCTGAAAAGGTATTGAGGTTCTTCATTTGTGTTTCCTAAAATATACTACATTTAGAACAAAACCATCTTCAACATCAGGCCATTTTTAATTGGTTTCCTGAAGAAACAAGAGACTTATGTGTGATGAAATTATTCATGTGCCTCTTTTTTTTTCTTTGTACTTATATGACATGTAAATTCTCGATCTACTGATCAACTTCTATTCCTCCTTAAGATTCGTCTGAAATCTCAGAAGATAAAGTTCTTGAAAAGACAAAGGTCCAAGTGGCAAGTTGGAAGTGAGTAGTATCCTCAGTGAAGGCAGAAAAAACTAAGTCACAAACTACTTCATTTGTCTAAATCTGACTACCTGTTCAGCAGACGCTTACTTAACAGCACAACTGTACCACCAGACAAGCTCTGGCAACTTCTCTGTCTCACTCAGTGAGAGAGTCAGGCAGGCAGCTAGGAGAGAGAGTAGTGAGGTTAGGGGTTAACGTAACTGCTCCCCTAGCCTGCCTCTCTCTATTCCCTCGCTTCCCAATAACAGAAAACCACAGGGCAAGTTTAAGCAATTCTGTTGCAAAAAATGCTCGTTACATATATGCTAAAACTTCTTCTACTTCCTTACTCATTATTAAGAGGGTTAGGTGATCGAGCACCACCACACTCAGCCTTACAACTCTCATCTCTCATTATCTCATCTCATGCCATCAAATACGCTCACGCTCATAACTCTCTTCACTTCCAAGTGCTTAATCTCATCTGCTGCCTCCTATTACCAGCTCAACTGATATGCAGCCTCCTGCAGAGCTGAGGAAAGAGCATAAGCCGTCAACAAACATAATGAAACCGATTTTTATATCAGTGTTACTGAACTAATAAACAAACCGGAAAAGTGTAACTGCTCCTCTATCTTTTATAGTATTACTTAATACTTATGATGGTGGCTGTGCAAACAGCTCTTTCTTTTTTTTTTGTGCTCAGTGACCAAATGAAAAAAAAAAATCGACCCAAAAAAGTTCTCACAAACATAAGCGATAAAGAGAGTTTGTGCTTCTGAAATTGAACCTGAATTTTGGTACCCAAGCAACCATTGTAGAAAGCTAAACTCATGCTCTCCTCCAGTGGATGTGTAGATTGCATAGGAGGAATAAAGAAAGCACAAGCAAGACAGAGTGCGAACAAGTGAGAGAGCTGAAGACTGGGGGAAAGGGCAAGACACTTTCAGTAAGCTTACTGCATCTGCACGAGGCTAGGACTCCAACAAGTGCAAAACTCAGTGGAGCTGAAAGTTCCCAAGAAAGAGCAATTCAAAGCTTTGATGCATACCACTCAAAATACGCTCACGTAACATCTTAACACCAATGCAAGACTGCTGACTTGTGGTCTTTTTGATTAGGGAATGTTTCTTAGAGACAATACAATACAGTTCAACTTCCCTCAGGGAATTTTAATCCAAGTCATGCTCTAGGTGTTTGTTCCAGTCAATTCTCTTTTGGATACACCCACTACCATCAATTTCCCTTAAGCAGTTTTACCAAATTAGTTCCTTAATTCTTTTTTATTACAAGCACAAACGTTTTGTAAACACCAGGAAAGTCTGTTTTACAGTCTCCTAAACAAAGTATTTGACATTTATAAAACATTTTTGTTTCTTCCCCTCATCTGTCAAACAAACATGAACCATTAAACAAATCACACCTAAATATGATCTCTTTAGGTTCTCTCCCATAGCACTGTTAAACAACTAAAGAGCATATAGTTAATCCCAATTCCAACTGTCACTGTTATAGGCTTTTCCAATGTAAGTATTTGCTTTAAATTTCTTAACCTGATTTAAGAGATTATTGGAACATGGGAACATCAGTAGATTTTGCTGGTAAAAGAAACCATGCTGCCATGCACAAACACTGGCAGGGACCAGTCTCTGTCCCAGGCTGACATGACCAGCACAGGGTTTCCGTTACTGCAGGTTATGAGTTTTGAGGAAAGAGCCTCAGTGCGCAATAACTCCGTAGTTCAGATCAACTACTTTGATATAAAGTTGCTCTAATTTGGAAAGGGAATTTGTAGGACAAATATTCATGTTTATTTTCTAATTTAAGTCAAATTTGCTTGCTTACTTAAGAAAAAAAAATCATCTGATTTCAACTCTGAAATTAGCAGCCTGGTGAAAAGGAAACAAAAAATAAAAAAATTGTTGCTGTTCCCTAACCATAAATAATTAAAATTCTGCAGGCTACCCCTATGTTGCTTGCAGTCAGTGCCTTATTTGAAAATTGTGCTTTTAATTGTGCATTTAGACAGTTACACATTTCTGAGGATACACTTAAACTTGTACGAACTTTTTAACAGGTACTATTTTGCTATCCTGTGTTCATAAAGTTTTGGGCAGGGGGAGAAGAAAGAATTGAGCTTTTCTTCCTCCTCCACTATAATGCAAGATTTGTAACAGTCTCTTCTTTTTTCAAGATCCTTTTGGAGACTCCTGCTCCCTTTTTATTGAGGATAGAAGACTACGGAACAAAGCGATCAATATTCATTTTATACATTAAGAGTCTCAAATTTTTTGTCATTGAGGTAATACTGATTTCCCTCTTGGCTTCAAAGAATGCTCAACCACATTAAAAAAAAAAAAGAAAGAAAAAAAAAAAGGGGGAAAGAAAAAGAAAAATTTGACTGCACAAGCTTCAGTCTCTATCTGGTGGCCAGACAGCAACACTGCAACCTCAGATCTTCCCAAAGATAGAATACAAATCAAAAGTTATGCTTGTATTTCAAGACTGAGAGACAAGAAACTACTTTCATTACAACTATATATGTCAGTAAATACCCATCATATTCTGACTGGTCCACACTTAGGCCTCAATGGACACAGTACAGCTACCTGGGATGGTACCATGATGAAACTTACATTGCAACTAAGGAACTGAAATTTTATTTTCTTACCTATTAACCAAACACACATGAGACAGTGCTGAGAAGCAACCTGTAACTAGTCTAAACAAAGAAGAATCAAATAAAAACAAAAAAGGCAACCAAGAGCCCCACTTTCATGTACTCAACACATTTGAGACAAAACATGTTTTAAGGAAACAATTACTTTTAACTCAGGTATGTTATTTTAGCTAGTATAGTCTTTGAGGTTTAATGAATGAAGGAACAGACAACATATCTATCTCTCTTTGGACATATGCTTTCTTATCTAAAAATTAGATGGCATTGTTCCTTACCTAAATGCATTTTACTTCAATTACGGGAAATTCAGGATAGATATATATATATTCTGTTAATGGAATGCCTTAATTCAGATATTTTTTAAAAAGAAAAATCCATCACCATTCACATTCATTAAAAAAAGGAAGGATGGAAAAAAGAGAAATTCTGCTTGCGTATAGTACATGGTCCATTTTATAAACAGAATAATGAAGATTTTAATATCACAAGGGTAACTTTTAGCAAGAATTCCCATTTTAATGACTTATTTAATAGACTCCCATATTAAAGTCAAAATAGACCAGTCTCATCTCCTTTACCCCTTGCTATTCAAAACCCTTCTTGCATTACAATAACATAAGATCGGAAGTCAACACTAATCCCCTATCGTGGTGGGTAGCCACATAATAGATGGTGTCTCCAGAGGGTCAACAAAACAGATGTTTAATTGCCATAACCACAAGCCACAGTAACACTTCTCCATAACATAGAGCAAACTCTTTAGAAAAATGACCAAAGAAAAAAAGCATATGTGCAAGAGAACAAAACAAGAATCTTCTTCAAACTGACTGTTACTTACAGCCAGAACTATTTGCAGATAGACAGAATTTCAGTCCAACTACTTTAATCATTGACTTGCGCTATATGAGTATTTCCCTCCTATTCTGGCTTCCTTCCTCAAACAAATAAGGTCGTTGAATAAAAGTAATAGTAAGAAAGAGGTAAGTTTAAAGTTAAATAAGTAAAATCAGGAAGGAAACAGAGTCATCTGCCAAGATTTTATCCTGCCCGATTCAGCCCAATCATATTAAAAAAAAAAAAAAAAAAAAAAAAAAAAAAAAAAAAAAGCAGTGCGGAGCAGGGGCAGCAAGAGAAAGGGAATGAAAAACCCCACTCTGAAATTCTTGTTGCTGACTCATAAAGGTATCTTTCTAAAAAACATCCGACATAGATGGAAAGTGAAATGAACTGAATGCTCACACTCACGACACAATCTGGTGAAGCCTGACCATCACTAATAATAATGTTGCTAATTAGGTAGCTTAAGTAACTGAACTAAGGATTTGCTACTGCCTGCTGGAACACATTAACTTTGCAATGATCTAGCTGTAATCAATAAAATCTCTCACCAGCATCTGGTCAGTAAAACCTAGAATTGTGCAGATGATAAGTGATCTTAGATACATATTGAGAGAAAGATGTTTAGCAGTCAGCCTGACCTTTGAATTTCAGGTACTTCATGAAAGCTAAACTATTGGAATTTATTACCAAAATCTGCCCAAGAATCTCACCTCAACTTCCTTATCAGGTAAATCAATTTTCTAATCTTTTGTACTAAATTGAAAACAGTTTCAGGCAATGAGAGTATCCAAGATGAAGATAAACATTAGCACAGCCCAAAATAAATGCTCGTTTGAAGTTGTGAAAACTTTTAAGCTCTTATCTTATATTCACATCAGGCTATGTTGAACTCTTAAGATGCAACCAGTTGAAACAGGACAAAGAAATATTACTGTTTGTTACTGCTAAAGGAGAAATGTCCCACAGCTCTCATCTTTTCTGTTCACTCCAGGCCACATGCTCTTACTGCTCTCCTGAAGCTGGCTCTGGGACTTGTCAGAAAGGTAAGGCCACACAACCAAGAGCAGGACCCCACCCTGCCAGCAGGCCCAACACTTGGTGAATCACAGACTTAACATAAACCCTTAGAATCCAGCAGTTTTTGGGAAACAAAACTGTTAAGTCTGACTATTGAAGAGAAAAAAAAAAAACAAATAAAAAAGGACAGAGCTGGAAGTTTTTAACTGTAATTTAAAACCTCATAAATAAGTGAAAAACAAAGCAATTTGGTTGGCTTTGAAGTATTTTCCTGTTATTTGTTCCTTGCCAATGATAAGATGAGTTAGTTTTGGCCACCATAGCCATACAGCAATAGGTGCAAGAGAAGATTACATAAATAATATTTAAAGGGTAATGTATAATACTAATATACATTATTTTTATAACTTTCATATAAATTGTCATTAATGTTTCCTAACCTTTAATCTGCAACTGTGAATGATTCATAAAATACCAAAATACGGTCTGCAAGCCATTACAAATAAAAAAAATGAGAAGGACAGAGTGGGAATAAAAACAATAAATTAACATTCAAGGCCTAGCTTCCCCATTATTTGGTTATGAATGAAAATCATTATGGGAACTTGAACAAGACAATACTCTGCCAAAAAAGGAGTCAGGCCTCAGTAAATAGAAAGACACAAAAATAACCTGAAAGAACATAATACGGCAGATCATTTTTGCTATTTATCAAAATGACATCGTTGACAGAAAATGCTGCTGTGCTACATGCTAAGACTTAACAGCTACTCTCAGCAACTGAGAAGCAGTATCCTTATGTGTATTGCTGCAGCCTGAAGAAATTTACTTTCAGAGAGGAACCTCTTGATACCTATTATTTCTATAAAACTTCAGCACCCCAAAAGCTGAGACTTCATCCTGGGTTTTATTTTCAAGCAAGTCGATTTAGTCTGCATTTGGACAAAATACTCTGTTTTCATACAGTTCAGCAAATGTAGCAATCAAAAAAGTAACCTTTGTAACACCTGTACTCTCGATTCTGTCAACGAAAGATTCATTCAAAGATACACTAAGCTGCTCTGCAAACTATTTAACAGATGCTTGCTTAGTAAGAAGCGATTTTATTGAAATGATGGAATATTTCAGAGAGGAGAGGGCAGACTTTCCTAGCAAGAGGCAATTTGCCTAGGCAGAGCACCGCCTTGCTGGAAGGTTGGCAATGCAGTGCGGCACTCTGACCAGCAGATGGTGGCTGGAGCTCGGGAAAGAATTTTGCCTCCCGACCTTGGGAGACTCCTGCTTCATTGACCCATCTGGCTACTGAATCAACAAGGTAACGGAGCACTCTCAAAAGCAAAGGGGCTGGCAACTCCCTATTCATCAACTGTTGGACGCTTGCACCCGAATGGGCTACTTTTAGGCTGCTGAAACCAGTAGCACCAAAGCTCTCCCAATCATCCAGGCTGCTGACGATCACTGTTGCACTAGGAAATTCAGAGAAAGTAAAGCTCAGTGACCTAACTTCTCGTCTGTTCCACTGGATGCAAGACATTGCATTAGAAAGATCTACCCTTTGAGAATTACACTTCTTGTAACTGCCAAAAGTCACCTTTTTCTCCCTCCTATTTTTATGGCTATATTAGATCAAGCTATCAACCCTTCTACAACATTGAGCCTATTCCTTTTGCTGCCCAAGTTAAAAATATGATCTTCTTAACCATATGTACTTGAAACACAGAAGTACGTCACCTGAAGAGCTTGCCATCACTGAAAGGTTAGTCTGGTGTTAGAAGCTTTAATAATAGAAAAGTACATAACGACAGAAAGAACTAGTGGTGGGATTCCAACAGAGGAATGAAACAACCACACAAGGACAGTTCAGAAAATGACCTCTGCAAGAGTTTTTTAGAATTCACATATACAGGACAGAATTACTTTTATCAAGGACAGAGAGAAACAAGCTGCAGCACATTCAAGGCAATACCTTGAATAAAAAGGATTCCTGTAGAAATGTCCTAAGGAAAGCATCTCTAAGGTGTATGTATTATTTAGACATGAAAACCTAGACAGTATGCAGATTACATCTGGAGCGAAGGGCAAGATGGTAGTCCACAGCAGTGGAGAAATGCAAGACAGCACTTTGATTCTATAAAATAGTGTTAGTGGCACAAAGACAGCTGGACTGCTATTATCAAGGTGGCCAGCCGATCATTTCTTCACATGGATAACTTCCCGGAGCCAACCACAGCTTTTTCCCTACATTTATATCCTCCTCAGTGGGCTGCATTCTTTGGTCAACAATTCTTGGTTATTCTCCGAAAACTATTCTTCAGGTTTCCATTATTCAGCTACCATTTTAAAGCCATTGTGACCACAAACAGCAACAGATGGTGATACATCCTAAAGTTCCTTAATTTGGTTTTTTTTTGTTTGAAAACATGAACAACTAAGCATTAACATACACTAAAGCTCACAAATGTGATGCCAGATTGTAACACCTTGGTAGGTACCTTGAAAGGTTTGAGGAACACAGCAACTTTTCTTAATTGTCAGACTGATTCATTAACCTGATTGTGGAAGCTTTTGGGGGCCTGTAACCTAAAAAAAGTCACATTAGATACCTCTGTAGATTTCTCAGGCAAAATACTATTATATATGAGCAGGTTTACTATTCCTACTGAGTGGCTCTCATGAAAGTAAAAATATCCTTTGCCAGCTCCATTCGCTTTGCCATTCTTCACAGAGCTCTAGTTATTACAGATCTCCAAACCCTAGTATCAAATAACCTGGCACTTAGTTTGACCATTCTCATCCTCTCTAATCCTTCTCTCTTTCTGCATAAGTGCTTTCCTACACAGCAAGACCAACAGAGTATCTCTTGATGGTACTGTACATTTTTCTACCAAAGGCATCTCGAACACAAGATTACAGACCTGAATCTGGTAGCAGCAAAAGACTTCACTCTCGACCCTCTTAAAGTGGAACATGCCTTATCAGCCTGCACCAAATTTTCAAGTTCTGATTTACAGACTTCTGGATTTTAAGCTTTGAAACATATCTATGTCCACATGTCTACAACTAGGCTGTGCCATTTTTAAGAAAGTAACAAAACTATCTCATACACATGGTAATACTAGCGCTTGTGGCCAGCAACTTAGCACTTTTAGCAAGGAAGCTACTTCAGCAGTTGTTGCAACCCAAAAGCAGTAAGGAAGAAACACTGATCTTGACAGCTCAAAAGCATCCATAATTATCATAATCTCTGTGTTTATTTTACCTCCTTGCAATAGTAAGTAGTAAATTAGTAGCAGTAAAAACCCAATGATAGCCTAGCTTTAGATTATGGGTTTTTTTAAAAAAGAGCGTATCTTCCTCAATAAAAAAAGTGTCTTTTGTGCAAATGTCTATTCCAAATAGACTACCCAGTGACTCTGCATTAAAACACTGTCCATCAGAGTAAGTAATAAAGCAATTGCATTCTAACAGTGAACA